>PVJN01015042.1:12869-45353 GCA_004026805.1 Lasiurus borealis | reverse complement strand
TATAGAATTCCATTGTGTAGATGTACCACAGTTTTCTGATCCATTCATCTGCTGATGGGTACCTAGGCTGTCTCCAAATTGTAGCTATTGTAAATTGTGCTGCTATGAACATAGGAGTGCATAAATCCTTTCTGATTGGTGTTTCTAATTTCTCAGGATATATTCCTAAGAGTAGGATTGCTGGCTCAAATGGGAGTTCCATTTTTAGTTTTTTGAGGAAACCCCATACTGTTCTCCACAGTGGCTGCACCGGTCTGCATTCCCAGCAGCAGTGCACAAGGGGTCCTTTTTCTCTGCATCTTCTCCAACACTTGTCATTTGTTGATTTGTTGATGATTGCCATTCTGACAGGTGTGAGATGGCATAGCATTGTCGTTTTGATTTGCATCTTTCTGATAATTAGTGACTTTTAGCATGCTTTCATGTGTCTCTTGGCCTTCCTTCTGTCCTCTTTTGAAAAGGTTCTATTTAAGTCCATTGCCCATTTTTTTATTGGATCATTTATCTTCCTTTTATTAAGTTGTATAAATTGGCTGTAGATGTTGGAGATTAAAACTTTATCAGTGCTTATTTCAGTTCGCCAATTTAAATTAATCTGAAAGCTTTATGACTCTTTTACGTCAAATTTAATACTCTACCAATAATCTTAGATTACCCTGTATATATTAGTGGAGAGGTTTATTTGCATTGAGTTGGCACTGAGTATGTATGTGTGTGTATGTGTGTGTGTATATATAATGTGTCAAGATGTTTTTTATATATCAAAGTGCCTTAAAAGGTAATATATTTTGCTGTAATATCTTCTACCTTCAAAAAAGTAGACTCTTCATCCCCCTCTAGCAATCCTTCTATTTTCCTACTCTTTTGTTTTTTAAGCAAAACTATCAAAAGATGCATTTGAAATCATTATCCATTCTTCTCATCTTCTATTGAACCTGCTCAAAAAGGTTTGCCTGATAAACAAAAGTTTTTGTTGTATAGATGAATAATAGTTTTCTCCAAAATGGTTAATGCATCTTGATATATATTAATTTAATTAAGTTATTAACTTTTTCTGAATTGAGTTGGTTTGAAATTTAGTCAGAAATATTCTCTGGAAGGCAAGAACATCACTTAAAATCACCTTTCTAATTTAAAAAATAATCATGAAACTACTTGTTTAGACCAAAGATAAGTCTGAAGACAACTGCCATAAAAAGAGAAACTATGAGTGTAATACCACTAGTTACTTATAATACCACAAAAAATTAGTTGCTAAAGTATTTTTAAGCAAAACATCCTTGTACTTTGTGAGGATAACAATCCAACATTTTTAGAGTCTGAATGGATAATTGAATATGATAAATGTCTTTAAAATGCTTTGCAAAGAGAGCAAGATTTGTGTCTACTTAAATACAGAAGGCATCCACCTAACTGAAAAACTGCAAATGATGTTATTGGGCTTCTTGGCTAACTGAAAATGTCAACATTAGAATGAGAGTCTTAGATTTCAGTAACTGCCTACAGAAAGTGCCTATTAATGCAGACAACTATCAGGAATAGACAGTTTATTAATTAAGAAAAATACTTACGGGGTTGTTTAATGCTCACTAGCAAACAGCCTATAGGCCAATGCATTTCCTCTGAAGTTAAATAATGAGTGATTAAATCAGGTATGCAGAGAAGGTCAAAGTGACATTATTTCACAAATAAATGGGAATAAGTGTAAAGTTTTGTAGTTAAAGTTAATGTACTGTGTAAAGTTTGATTATTTTTCATAAACTTTCAGCTATATGAATTTATCATTACAAAATCATAAATGCATACACAAGATCTCATAATCTCTTAAACTTTATTGTCTTTTCTCCCACTATGAAACTACAGATAAACTAATTTGTCCAGCTAAAGTCTATAATTTATGTTCCCGGACATGGTTAAGCATGGTTTTTGAGCAGAAAAAGTACAACCAGATCAGGAGTTTTTGCTAGATGTTAACTTATAAGTCATTAGTAACAGTTTGTAAAAATGAATGACATATAGCAAGCAAATATATATACAACCAGTTGTCAGCCGAAGTCTGTCACATAGTATTGCCATTAAGTATGCTACATAGCACAAGAGAATAAAATTAAGATGCAGATGTAGTGTTTATTTTTAGTGCTAAACCATTAAGTAAACAACATTTTTCATAAATAGAATTTTTTAGGAACTCATATAAATTAGCCCTGCAGACCATAGGTCAAAAACTAAAAATAGGAACTAAGAAGAACCACCAGTCATTTACAAAATAAAAAAGACCTGGGTGCTCTTTACAGCAACAATTGGCAACTGTAATGTTGACACATCTGTTGAACACTTGTTTTATTCCTTTTGTTGTTTTATTCATGTTAATGAAATTAAACTGAGACACCTTTTACTCTTAGTGGCAAAGCTGGCATGTGTATTTGTGTGTGTGTGTGATTAAAGAAGCATCTATTAAAGGTGATGGCTGAAGAGGCAAATGGAAAAAGAAAAGAATCATAAACACACACTTGTTGCATTGGGGATGTGTTTTTTTCTACAGAGGTTTGGGAACTCTCTTGAAATGTTTCCTATGACAAATGACAGTTATTATATTATTATTAAAAATGAATCAGCCCTGGCCTGGCACAGAAAATCAACCAATTGGTGTTTCACTCTCACATCAATGTCCCCACCGACCCTCTCTCTCTGCTCTTTCTCTCATCTTTCGGAAATCAATGAAAATCATGTTTGAGGATTAAAAAAATGGATCATCCATACTTACTAAATAGGGACATAAACACTAAGGAAAGGTTTTTAGCATGACATTATGGAATGACCTTTGAAAACGATTTTGTTGTTATCACTAGAAAATTATTTGGAAAAATACATTAAGAAAATGATAGTACAATTGGAAAATGACCAATGTTGAAAAGGGTAATACTATTGGATACCATAGTTATTATTCTGTGCCAGACATTTAGACTATATCTAACACGAGTAAATTGAGTAAAGATACAAAAATCTAAGTATACAAATATATATTTGGGAAAATGTGTTTAGTTTATTTTAAAACTAATGACGTTTTAGCCTTTGATGAAGTTAGGGAGGTGATAACATGACACATTTTACCTTTAACAGGACATATTGATATATAGTCAGGGACCAACTATCATTAGACATTTTAATCCCTGAACATAATAATATTTAATACACAGGATTTCCATTAAATAACCATTGATTGATGGAAAAAATCATTATGTCATATAAAAAAAGATAAAAATAAATATTAAGGTAATTTCATGAAGGAGGTCAGAAGAATAAGTCTATTATTGTGGCAAAGACTTTCAGTTATATTTCATTATGAATTATTCTTTTCCACCCCGAGGAAAGTAAATGCCAGTTTAATCTGGAAAATGACTTAACAAAATTAAAGCCTCTATTGGAGACAAGTTCCTGACTAGTTTCCTGGAAGTGTGATTCATCATAAGTCATATGTATATCTCCAGCAAATACTCTACAATGGTAGAATTGTGACTTTGTGACCTCTTTTCCTTTCTAACAGACAGTTCGAAAGCAGACCTCATAAATAAAGATGGAACAGACATTTTTCACCCTGAAGTAGAAGCCATATCTTACACTAACAGTAAAATAATTAGCCCTAGCCAGTTTGGCTCAGTGAATAGAGCATCAGCTTGAGGACTGAAGGGTCCTAGATTCAATTCAGGTCAAGGGCACATGCCTGGGTTGTGAGCTTTCTCCCCAGTAGGGGGTGTGCAGGAGGCAGCCAATCAATGATTCTATCCCATCAGTGATATTTCTCTTTATTCTTCTCCCTTCCGCTCTGAAATCAATAAAAAAATTTAGAAGGAGCCCATATACTAGAAATCACAAAATTTCTTTATTAGCCCTGGAATACATATAATTGAATTTTGTTTATATCAGAGAAATGTTTACATTTTCTTATTTGAAATATTCTTTAGATTTTCTGTTACTAACATCTAAATCTTATACTTATACAGTTAGTTTCAAGTATTTTATAAGTATACAGAAATAGGATCAGATATTTGCTATGTAGTTATGGGGGTACTATATGTTTCAGTTAGTGAAAGCTATATAGAACTATGTTTGACAGCAGTAAGAAATTTCTAAAATTTAGAAAAAAAGAAGAGATACACCCATAGTAATGGCAGTCTAGGTAATATAAAATAATCCTCCTATGGAGTAAAACTAGAAAACCTCAGATCAATATTACAAAAACCTGCTAAAATCAGTGAAAATTTAAACATGTGGTAAATACCAATGGGAGTAAGGTCTGGTAGAAGATGGGAACCAAGAGATGTGAATCCAGCACTTACGGTAGTTTTTTATTTGGAAACACCTGTTAATTCCAGCAAAGTAGTAATTGTCAGGGAAATATATAATATATGTTGAGAATTATAAATGGCTAAGGACAAACATTTTAGTTATATTCTGTCAAGGAGGGAGAATGCTGGTAAAGTTCTCATACTTTAGATTGGGGCTGTAAGGATTTCCATACTGGAATAATATGACATGTAAATAAGCCTGCACTCTAAGTGATGGGAGCTCAATATCAAATCATTTCAATTTTGTCTGGCTGGCATGGCTCAGTGGTCGAGTATCAACCTATGCTCGAGGAGCTCAATGATTTGATTACCAGTCAGGGCACATGCCCGAGTTGCAGGCTCAGCGGCAGCCCATCAATGATTCTCTCTCATCATTGATGTTTCTATCTATATTTCCCTCCCCCTTCATCTCTCTGAAAGAAGTAAAAAAAATATTTAAAAAAATAATTTCAATTTCTATAATTGTATTTAAATGATTAGAGATTACCCATGTGCCTAGACATCTGCCAGAATCAAAAGTAAATTTCTTCAGAGAAAAAAAAAATAAATTTTGTCTTGAAATAACTGTTATAATAGTTTTTCATATTTAATATCCTAAAATGAATGGAAAAAATTATACATAATGAAACATGAAAACAAAAACACTAGCTACAAACCAAGGAAAATATTAAACATTAAAAGCAGAACTTTGGGCATAAGAGGAATAGTAATTTTAGACACCAACTTTAACAGCAACTGACTTTTCAAATACATAAAAGACAAGATCAAAAAACTGAGGTGAGAATAAAAAAATATGAAAGAAAATTAAATGGAAATTCTAGAATTGAAAACACAGTCATGTGGTAAATACCAATGGGAGTAAGATCTGGTAGAAGAAGGTAGAGCTATTGTTTAATGGAGACAGGATTTCAGTTTTACATTTACACAATGGTATACCATGTAATGGTAAAAAGGAATTCTTATATTTTCTTACTGCATGGATGAGCCTGAAGATTATAATGCTAAGTTAAATAAACCAGTCAGAGAAAGACAAATACTATGTGGTCTCACTTACATGTGGAATCTAATGAACAAAATAAACTGACAAAAAATTAAAAAAAGGAATTTTGGAAATGGATGGTTGTGATGGTTGCACAACAAAGTGAATGTACTAGATGCCACTGAAAAATACAATTAAAAATTGTTAAGATGGTAATTTTTTTATATTATGTTTATTTAATCAGAATTAAAAATAACTTAAAATTAAAAAATACATTGGATGTTTAAATAATATATTGGACAAAATAAGAAACATATTTAGTAAAATGAAAGATACCAAAAATGTACAGATGAAGAATACAGAAACAAGAAAATTTACATACAAAGTTAATAAGACATTAATGTGTGACATATGTTTAATTGCAATTCCATCAGAGAAGGATAGAGGGATTCGGACAAAAAGCAAAATTTAAAGAGACAATGACAGATAATTTTTCCAAAAAGAACAAGGATAGCAAAATTCAAATTCAAGAGAACGTATGCAACACAAGGAGGATAGATTAAAAGACAAAAACACCCTGGCCGGCGTTTCTTAGTGGTTGAGCATTGACTTAAGGACCAGGAGGTCATAGTTCAATTCCTGGTCAAGGCACATGCCCCAGATGCAGGCTTGATCCCCAGTGTGGAGCATGCAGGAGGCAGTCAAAGATTCTCTCTCATCATTGATGTTTCTGTCTCGTTCTCTCCCTTCCTCTCTGAAATCAATAAAAATATTTAAAAAATAGAAAAAAATTATACACAAGAATTTCAGAGTCAAAGTATAGGCAAAGGAAAAATAAATAAATAAGAAAATTGATGATAAATGAGAAATTATTAGACTTTCTTTTGTCTTCAAATGAAAAAAAAAAAAAGAGGAAGAGATGAGCCAAAAGATGATAGACTGGTACCTTCAGGATGCAGAAATAAAATGAAGCTAACCTAGTATAATATACTCAGTAAAATATCCAAGAATGAAAGTGCAAAAGAAAAACTTTCAGCCGAGACCGGTTTGGCTCAGTGGATAGAGCGTCAGCCTGCAGAATGAAAGGTCCCGGGTTTGATTCCGGTCAGGGGCATGTACCTTGCTTGTGGGCACATCTCCAGTGTGGGGTGTGCAGGAGGCGGCTGATCGATGTCTCTCTCTTATCAATGCTTCTGACTTTCTATCCCTCTCCCTTCCTCTCTGTGAAAAATCAATAAAATATATTTAAAAAAAGAAAAACTTTCACATAAAACTACAATTATTGGTCATAGTCAGACTTCAGTAAATATTAAAGTACATTCTTCAAATAGAAAAAGAAATTATCTTAGATGACATGTCATATGTAGAAAACACAAGTGCTAAATGTATAACATTTGAGAAAACAATCGACACATTAAGTGAAATTAAATTTAAAGACATTAAAAATGTCCTTTGGTTTGGAAAGTAAGTAAAAACAATTCTAAATAATCCATAGGTAAAAAGAAAAATTTAGAATGGAAAAAAAAATCTGTTGTGAATGTAATGATAATATGGCAATGGTGTAGTATACAAACAAAAGCAGTTAGAGTAAAATTAATAGAATTTGTATTTAAAAATAGAAAGGCTGAAAAGCAATGACATTAGGCAATTATAACAAAACAAATTTAATTATAAGGCAATATAAACAGTAAAGATACAAATGTAAAATATTGTGTAAACTTTATAATTAAAAAAAGTTAAACTAAATTTTCATAATAACAAAAATTGTCTAACAACTTTTAGTCTTGGGCTAGAAATATAGTTCTTGAAATAGACACAGAAATTTCAATAAAGAAAAAATTTCATAGTGTAGCTATATTAAAATTTAGAGTTTTGGCTTATCAAAATATTTCTAAAAGTATACAAATCAAAGCCATAGACTGGGAAAGTATATTTGCTATGCATATATATGGGTTGGCAATAGCAGGTTCACAGTTACAGTACAAATAAATAATGTAATGATTAATAAATAATATAAGAAGAACCTCTGTGTTTTGTGTACACATAACTGTAAACCTACATTTGTCCATCCCTCTATATAATCTACAAAGGCTTACATAAAAATATATTAAAAACTTCTATAATTGATGTTAAAAAGGATCATGACCCAATTAAAAAAAGCGGGGAAAGGCTGGAATAGCCATTTCAACAATGAAAATATTGAAAGAACTGACATATTTTAAAATGTGTCAAACCTCAATAATAAGGACACTAAAAAGGAAAGTAAGAAAACAATACATCAAAATATACAATTATGTCAAAAAGAACAAAATACTTAGAAATAATCTTAAGAAGGTGAAAATTTGTGCACAGAAAACTACAAAACATTGCAGAAACTAAACAAGTTGTTTTTTAATGGGTAAAGTACTTAATAATATAAAAAACATTCTAAAGATGGATGTTCATGTGATGTTGAGCAGCAGTGAGAATGTATATTTAAAAATGTTTAAAATGGCCTTGACTGGGTTGCTCAGTTTGTTGGAGAGTCGTACCATACACCAAAAGGTTGCATGTCCAATTCCGGATCAGGGCACATAACGAGGTTGAGGTTAGATCCCCAGTCATTTTGGTGTTAGTCAGAGGGAAAGGGGCACTTGGGTAGATTTAAGAGGTTAAATGGGGTGCAAAGGCTGGGTAAATGAGGACAGAAAGAGACTTTATTTTGGGCATCAGGCATACAATGCAGTGCACAGACCATGTTTTCTTGAGTTGTACACTTGAAGCTTGTATGGTTTTGTGAACCAAAGTCACCCGAATAATTCAATAAAAAAAGAAGTGTTCATACAGGTATCCAAAAAAAAAAAAGATTAATAAATAAAAGGCTTGGAAATTGTTTCAAATAGACACAGAAAATGGTCTGTAACAGGTAGAAACTGGAATATTTCTTTCTTAAAATTTTCATACCAAAATATAAAGAAGTGAATAGAAAACTTGTCAAAAATATAAGAACAAGTAGATTGTAAATGAGAAAATTAAAAGGATTTTTGGCCGAGACCGATTTGGCTCAGTGGATAGAGCATCGGCTTGTGGACTGAAAGGTCCCAAGTTCGATTCCGGTCGGGGGCATGTACCTTGCTTGCGGGCACATCTCCACTGTGGGGAGTGCAGGAGGCAGCTGATCGATGTCTCTCTCTCATCTATGTTTCTGACTTTCTCTCTCTCTCCCTTCCTCTCTGTAAAAAATCAATAAAATATATTTTAAAAAAAGGGGTTTTTGTACACTTAGAAATATATTCAAACTAATAATAATCAGATAAAACAAATTAAAACTTAAGTGAAGACCTAGCCTGTTAGGCTCAATAGATAGTGTCAGCCTGAGGACCAAAGGGTTAAGAAATTACAAATGCTTTCTACAGTGGCTGCACCAGTCTGCATTCCCACTAGCAGTGTACCAGGGTTCCCCTTTTCTCCACATCCTTGCCAACACTTGTCATTTGTTGATTTGTTGATGATAGCCATTCTGACAGGTGTGAGATGGTACCTCATTGTCTTTGTAATTTGCATTTCTTGGGTATTTAGTGTCTTTGATCATTTTATGATATGTATCTTGACCATTTGTATGTTCACTTTGAAGGAGTGTTTATTTAGGTTCTTTGCCATTTTTGTAATTAGATTGTTTTTCTTTTGTTTGTTAAGTTTTGTTAATTCCTTATGTATTTTGGAAATTAACCCCTTATTGGATGTATCATTGGCAAATATATTCTCCCATACAGTAGGCTCTCTTTTCATTTTTTTGATGGTTTCTTTTGCTGTGCAGAAGCTTCACAATCCCTATTAAAATATCACCAGTATATTTCACAAATGTAGAACTAACATTAGAAAAATTTATATGGGACAAAAAAAATGTACTGAATAATCACAACAATCTTGAGAAAGAAAACAAAGTTGGAGGAGTCATAATACCAGATAAGTTATACTATAAACCCACTATACTCAAAATAGCCTGGAACTGGTGCAAGGGCAAGTATATAGATTAATGGAACAGAACAGAGTACCCAGAAATTGACCCAAGCCAATATGCTCAATTAATATTTGACAAAGTAGGCAAGAACATATAATAGAGTAAAGGCAGTCTTTTTAGTAAATTGTGCTAGGAAATTTTGACAAGTACATGCAAAAAAAAAAAAATGAAACCAGACCACCAACTTATACCATATGCAAGAATAAACTCAAAATAGATAAAAGACTTAAATATACACCATGAAACAATAAAAGTATTAGAAGAAAACATAGGCAGAAAAATCTCAGACATCTCTCATATAATATATTTATGGATACATCTCCTCAGGCAAAGGAAACAAAGGAGGAAATAAAAAAAATGGGACTATATCAAAATAGTCTGATTTTTAAAATCTTTCTGAATCCCCAAATAACAACAAATAGAGCAACTTTTGGCACTCAGATAAATAACTAAAGTTACAGAAATAAAAATGATCATGAAAGAGATAACAAGTTTACCTATATTTTAAAATGCTCATGTTTTTCAGAGGTTACTTAAACTTTGTTTATAATTAGAGAGTCTTAAAATAAAAATCCCTTCAATTTTGAATTTAAAAAAATTATATTTGCTCTATCTGCAGGTTACCTCATAGGCAATATTTTTTTCTAGGCAATATATTGATATAGATGATTTAGATAATGGAAATATAAATGTAGATGTAGACATATAGTTGCACATGTGGGCTGTGTTGAGAAGACAGCACTGTCAGCATAAATGTTCATCAGTCCTAAAACCTCAGATGAAAAGTGTTAGATCAACTAAATAGCAAAATCAAAATTCCATAGACAAAATTTAAAACAAAATAAGATCTCATGTCATCTCCACAAACCCTAAAATACAACTGGGTAAGTACATGCATAAGTTTAGAAAAAGAGTGTACAAAGCACAGAAAAAGAAGTTGGCATCTAATGCATTTGGGTATAGAAGCATCTGAAAAGATCCAACAGGATTTCTGTGAAAATTATGGAGTTCTAATCAGAGAACCGAATCTGAAACTGTCTCATTCAATATGCTAGTGAGTGAATGCAAGGGCTTGTGATAAGATCCTAGACAGGTAGAGTAGTGTAGACTGTATGAACTTTTAAAACTGAGGCACCAAACTTTCCTTCTTAGAAAAGGCTCCATATGAAGGAAAAAACACTGGGAGTAAAGTTAAAATGACAATGCTAGAGATGAAAAAGAAAACTGGAAGAGAAAGTCCAAATAAAAGTGGGTAGAAATAAAATAAATAAATCTCAGTGTATTTGAGCACTAAAAAAATGGAGACATGGTCATTGGTAAAAATCAAAATTACCTTGATCTATGTCTCCTAAAACTTAGAGAATTTAAATTTTACAAATAATGGAGCTACTAAAACTAGCAGAATAAAATCCCCAGAAAATGTCCTATCCAGTTTAGTACAGTGGATAGAGCACTGGCCTGCTGACCAAAGGGTCCCGGGTTCAATTTCAGTAGATGGCATGTACTTAGGTTGCAGGATCTTCCCAGGCCCCAGTCCTGGTCAGGGCACATGCAGCAGGCAACCAATTGATGTATTACTCTCACATCAACATTTTTCTCTGTATTCCCTCTCTCTTTCACTTTCCCTAAAAATTAATAGACATACACCCTCAGGTGAGGATTAACAACAACAACAACAAAAATGCCCAGAAAAGACTGCATCAAAGAGACCAGGGAGCAGAATAAAAATCCTTACAAGAAATGAAAGCATATCAAAAAGGCATGCCCAAAGAATAGATAATTATTTTAACTATCAATTTAAAGATGACCTAAAAAATCATTACATAGTTGAAGCAATATATAAAAGAAAACTATAACTTACAAAGCCTGATTTATGAAGTAATAAAACTCAAAAAGCCAATTACAAATAAAGTAAAAAAAAATAGGTTTCAAAAATAAAATAAATATAAAAGGGGTCACAAATGTAAATAAATATTTTAAATACTTTACAAAAAGTTGAACACTTAAAATTTTACAAAGAGAAATAGAAAAAGATAAAAATGATTCATGCAAAACTGAAAAATAGTGAATATTGGTATAGAAGGTCAACATGTATAAAAAATTTATTAAAGAGAAAATGGATAAAGAGAGGAAAAATGGTGGTGGAAGAGACACACCTGTCCTGAGTCTTGTTCTGGAGCAGATAGAAAGAACAACTGAGGGTGGAACAGGGAGTGTTTGTTGGTGAGATGGACAGTTTTACTCCAGGAGACTGTGGAAGACTGCAGGATGGGGATCCCCGAATCAGGCATCCCCCAGGGTTCCCTCCTGGAGTGACCAGCTTGGATACAGAGATCGTGCCATCTTGAGGGGGAAAGTTGATGTTATCAGAAGCCTGAAAATCTACAATGGCAACACCCAATGAACATCTGTGAACCCCAGAGCACTGGACCCCAATTGGTACAAACACACGGATTCATAGAAGCTCTACACTCCATCACAGAAAGGAGATAAAGACCTACATAACCAGACACCCAGAGAAGAGAGAACATGGAGAGACAAAACAAACAAACAAACAAACAAAAAAATAGGCCGATTACGAAAGAAAAGAAGGAAACACCAGAATAGGTATTAAATGAAATAGAGGCTAGGAACTTGCCAGAGAATTCAGAGAACTGGTCATAAGGTAGCTGAAAAGAATGGAAGACAAATTCAACAATAGGTGTAACAATGAAAAAGAAATGCAGAAGAACCAAGAAGAAATAAAAAATAATCTTGCTGCTGTAAAGAATTCAATAGAAAGCATGAAGAGTAGACAAGAAGAAGCAAAGGACTACATCAGTGAGCTAGAAGACAAGGTAGGAAAAATACCCAAGAGGAGCAGCTTCTAGAAAAATAAAAATAAAAAGGAGGAGAGCCTAAGGGAACTTTGGAAAAACATAAAAAAAAAACAACATCCATAGAATAAGAGTTCCAAAAGGAGAGGAAAATGAGATAGGAACAGAAAACCTGTATAAAGATCTAATGACAGAAAACTTCCATAATATATGGAAGAAAAAAAAAAAAACAACAAAAAATCAAAAAAGCTCAGAGACCCAAGCAAAATGAACCCCCTCAAAACAACACTGAGGCACATTATAATTAAATTGGAAAACACCAATGACAGAGTAAGAATCTTAAAAGCAGCTAGAGAGATACAGAAAGTTACCTACAAAGGAGCCCCCATCAGACTAGAGACTGATTTCTTCACAGAAACTCATCAGCCCAGAAGGGAAGAGAATGAATTATACAAAGTCATGCAAATTAAGGTTGTGTATCTAAGAATACTTTACCCAGCAAGGCTATCAACTAAAATTGAAGGTGAAATCAGGAGCTTCACAGACAAAAAAGGACTAAAGGAATTTATTACCACCAAACCAGAAATTCAAGAAATGCTAAAGGGTCTGCAATAAAAAAAAAAAAAGACATAGGAAGCAAAGAAGGAACACAGGGGTAAAGAATAAAAATTGCAACAAAAGATATAGAGTAATGGATTGAATAAGAATAAAAAGCCCATAAATGTGCTGTCTACAAGAAACCCATCTCAGAAAAAAAGACACACACAGACTGAGGGTAAAGGGATGGTAAAAAGTTTTTCAGGTAAGTGGAAATGAAAAAAAAAAGCTGTGGGAGCAATAATTATATCTGACAAATTAGATTTCAAAGTGAAGGACATAACAAGAGATAAAAAAGGCCACTTCATAATACTAAAAGGATAAATCCAACAAGAAGAAATAACTCTGGTAACGTTATATCCACCCAATATAGGAGCACACTAAACATTAAAAAAAAAACACAACTCCTGGAGGATATCAACAGAGAGATTGACAGCAATACAATTATAGTAGTAGATTTTAATACCCCACTATCACCATTGGACAAGTCCTGTAAACAAAAAGTCAGAAAAGAAACATCAATCTTAAATGACTCACTAGACCAGATGGAATTAATTGACATCTTCAGAACATTTCACCCCAAAGCCACAGAATATACATTCTTCTCAATTGCACATGGATCATTTTCAAAGAAAGAACATATTTCTCTTCAAATTGAAGAAGATAGAAATCATATCAAGTGTTTTCTCAGATCACAGTGGCATAAAACTGGAAGTCAACTATAATAAAAATAATCATAAATCATCAAACACATGGAGATTAAACAGCATGCTATTAAACAATGACTGGCTTACCAGAGAGATCAAAACAGAAAAAAAAGACATCATTGCAACAATTAACAATGAAAACACAGCAATCCAAAATCTATGGGACAAAGCAAAAGCAGTCTTTAGAGGGAAATTCATAGCTCTATAAGCCTACTGCAAAAAACATGAAACAATGATAATAAATTATGTAACCCTACAACTCAAAGAGTTAGAAACAGAGCAGCAAGAAAAGCCCAGTGTAAGCAGAATGAAGGAAATAATAAAGATCAGAGTGGAGATAAATGACATAAGAGACAAAAAAAATACAGAAGATCAACACAACCAAGAGCTGGTTCTTTGAAAGGATAAACAAGATTGATGGGCCTCTAGCCAGGCTCACCAAGAAGCAAATAAAAATGACCCAAAGAAACAAATCAGAAATGAAATAGGAGACAAAACAACAGACCCCACCAAAATAGAAAAGATTTTTTAAAAATACTATGAACAACTCTATTCCAGCAAACTAGTCAACCTTGAGGAAATGGACATATTCCTAGAAAAATATAACCTTGCAAAACTCAATCAGGAAGAATCTAAACACCTCAATAGGCCCATAATGATGGAAGAAATTGAAGCAGTCATCAAAAAGCTTCCAGGATACAAAAGCCTGGGGCCAGACAACTTCACAAGAGAGTTTTACCAAACATTCAAGGAAGAAATAAAACCTATGCACCTCAGAATATTCCAAAAAGTTCAAGAGAAAGGAACACTTCATAGCTAATTCTATGAAGCCAGCATCACTCTAATACCAAAACCAGTTAAAGACAACACAATAAAGGATAATTCCAGGCCAATATCCTTCATGAACATAGATGCCAAAATCCTCAACAAAATTCTAGCAAATTGGATACAGCAGTACATCATCAATACCATACACAATGACCAAGTATGATTTATCTCAGTAATGCAAGGATGGTAAAATATCTGCAAATCAATAAATGGGATACATTACATGAGCAAATTGAGATATAAAAATCACATAGTCATATAAATTGATGCAGAAAAAGCATTTGACAAAATCCAATTCCCTTTCTGGATTAAAAACTCTTAGTAAGGTGGGAATAGAAGGCTCATAACTCAACATAATAAAAGCTATATATGATAAACCCACAGCTAACATAATACTCAATGGGCAAAAACTAAAACCATTTCCCCTAAGAACAGGAACAAGACAGGGGTTCCTACTATCATCACTCCTGTTTGACATAGTATTTGAAGTATTAGTCATTGCAATTAGAAAAGAAGAGGAAATAAAAGGCATCCAAATTGGAAAAGTAGTAAAGCTGTCCTTATTTGCAGATGACATGATATTGTACATAAAAATCTGAAATACTCCATTAAAAAACTAATAAACTTAATAAAATAATTTAGCAATGTAGCAGGATACAAAATTAAAGCCAAGAGGTCTATGGCATTTCTATACCCCAAAAGGGAACTTACAGAAACAGAGACTAAAAAAGCAATCCCATTTACCATTGCACCAAAAAATTAAGATACCTAGTAATAAACTTAACTATGGAGGTAAAAACCTATACGTGGAAAACAATAGGACACTGAAAAAAGAAACAGAGGAAGACATAAACAGATGGAAGAACATAGCATATTCATGGATTGATAGAATCAACATCATTAAAAATTCCATACTATTGAAAGCAATCTATATACTCAAAGCACTACCCATTAAAATACTAACCGTATATTTTACAGGTAGAGAAATAACTCTCTAAAAATTCATGTGGAATTAAAAAGAACTCAAATAGCCATAGCAATCCTGAGAAAGAAGCACAAAGTAGGTGGGATCTCAATACAAGATTTCAAGCTGTACTACAAAGCCACTCTTGTCAAAATAGCTTGGTACCAGCACAAGAACAGATATATACACCAATGCAATACAATGGAGAATCCAAATATCAACCCAAACCACTATGCTCAATTAATATTTGACAAAGGAGGCATGAACATACAATGGCGTCAAGACAGTCTCTTAAATAAATGGTGTTGGGAAAATTGAATAGACACATGCAAAAAAAAAATGAAACTAGACCACCAACTTATACCATACACAAAAATTAACTAAAAATGGATACAGGACTTAAACATAAGATGGGAAAACATAAAAAGATTAGAGGAATCCACAGGCAGAGAAATCTCAGATATATGCCAAAGCAATTTTGTCACCAATATTGCTCCTAGGGCAATGGAAACTAAAGAGAAAACAAACAAATGGGACTACATTTAAAGAAAAAGCTTTTGCACAGCAAAATAAACCATCAACAAAACAACTAGAAAGCCCACTGTATGGGATAGCATATTTGCAAATGTTATCACCAGTAAAGTTTTAATATCCAACATCTACAGGGAACTTATACAACTTAATAAAAGAAAGATAAATGATCCAATGAAAAATGGGCAATTACTTAAATAGAATATTTTTGAAAGAAGACTGATGGAAGACCAAGAAGCCTATGAAAACATGCTCAAAGGCAGTTATTATCCAAGTGATGCAAATCAAAACTACAATGTGGTACCATCTGACACCTGTCAAAATGGCAATCATCAAATCAACAAATGATAAGTGTTGGCAAGGATGCAGAGGAAAAGGAACCCTTGTACACTGCTGGTAGGAATGCAGACTGGTATAGCCACTGTGGAGAACAGTTTGAAATTTCTCAAAAAAACTAAAAATGGAGCTCCCATTTGACTCAGTAATTTTGCTTTTAGGAATATACCCCAATAAACTAGAAACACCAATCAGAAAAGATATATGCACCCCTATGTTTATAGTAGTACTATTCATCATAGCTAAAGTTTGGAAACAGCCTAAATGGCCATCAGCAGATCAGTGGATTAGAAATCAATGGTACATATATACAATGGAATACTATACTGCAATAAAGAAGAAGGAATTCTTACCATTTGCAGCAACATGGATGGATTGCATAGCATTACGTTAAGTGAAATAAGCCAGGCAATAAAAGAAAAATAACACATGATCTCATTCATTTATAGAAAATAAAAAACATTATAACCTGATGAATAAATAGATACAGAGGCAGTAAAGCACTAACCATACTGTCAAATTACAGTGGGAAGGCTGGGAAGTGTTGAGCAGTGAGGGAAATAGATCAACCAAAGGACTTGTTTTTTTTATAATTTTTTTATTGTGTTACATGTATACATATCTCCCCGTTGCCCCCCTCCCTCCCAGGCATACTCCAACCCCCCAGTGTCTATGTCCATTGGTTATGCTTATATGCTTGCATATAAGTCCTTTGATTGATTTCTTATCTACCCCACTTCTCCTTAATCTTCCTGCTATAATTTGACAGTCTGTTTGATGTTTTACTGCCTCTGTATTGATCCTTTTGTTCATCAGTTTACAATGTTCTTTATTATCCATAAATGAGTGAGATCATGTTGTGCTTCTCCTTCATAGACTGGCTTATTTCACTAAGTATAAAGCTCTCCAGTTCCATTCTGGTTGCAGCAAATGGTAAGAGTTCCTTCTTTTTAATGGCAGCATAGAATTCCATTGTGTAGATGTACCACAGTTTTCTGATCCTTGTATGCATGCATATATAAGCACACTAATGGACACAAGACACAGGGGGCGGGGGTGGGATGAGGGCATGTGACAGGGTGTGTGGGAGGCTGGGGGAAGGTCAATGGGACAAAAAAGGAGATATATGTACTAATATATATAATATTTTAAACAATAAAAATAGAAGAAAATAAAAGCTGGAATCAGAATAAATCCTAAAATTTTAATTAAGTAAATTATGTTTGGAATTGAAACAAAACACCTGAGAAACAAGTACTTGAGAAAATTCAAGTGCATAATGATTAACACAGTGACACTGGGTTGTAGGAGATTGAAATTACTGAATTTTAGAAAATGGAAAAAAAATAATTTGGTTTCTTGCCCTAGCTAGTTTATGTCAGTGGTCAGGGTGTTGGCCCATGGACTGAAAGGTCTCAGGCAAGGGTGTATACTTCCAGTGCAGGCTCAATCCCCTGCCCCTGTCAGGTCTCCTGTGGTAAGCAACCAATAATGTGTCTCTAACTTCAATGTTCCTCTCTCTCTTTGTTTCTCCCCTTGCCTTCCACTCTCAAGGAAAAACAAATTATCAGGTGAGAATTACCAAATACAAAAATAATTGTTTTCCTTCAATAAAATGTCAAGTAGGTAAACAAAATATCCAGAGACTGTTACATAAGACATGGTAGTAATCATTAAACATGGGAATTACTTATAGAACTAAGACTAAATGAAATTTAAATGAGAGAGAGATTATTTTATGTAGTTGATATATGTGCAGATGGTATAGATATAATCACAAAAATGTATTGTTTGGGCAGAATATATACAAAAACATTTAAAACTATTCTTAATAATTGTATTAATGGTTATAGCATAATTTTTTCAAAGGCTATTGTGTATATAATTTGAAAGCTATACTAATAAAAGAGCAATATGCTAATTAGACCAGACATCGTCGAGGACCCTCCTCCCATGCACAAATTTTGTACACTGTGCCTCTGGTAAATATATAAATAATTATTGGGTATACCCTTTATTTTATCCCCTGAGGCCATGACGTATTTGATGATGGGGACTCACAGTGTGGGAAAGAGGAGAGGGAAATGTACTACAGTAAAAGTTATGTTAAATAAAGAGAAAAATAAATTTTTATCTTGTATTTTACAATTTTTAAATGCCTATGTGTGTGTTTGTGTGTGAAATTATGGAAGCATGCAACTGATTGATGATTTTCAGAGGGAGGGAGATGGGAAGGGATTCGCCTAAGAATTTATATGCTTATATGCATAACTCATGGACACAGACAATAGTGCAGTGAAGGCCTGAGGAGAGGGAGGGAGTGGGAAGGAGAAGAGCAAAAAAAGGACATCTTTTATCCTTTTAACAATAAAGATAAATTAAAAACAAAAAGAAACCATAAACTTATACAATTCACTATAAGACTATAACACTAAAATTTAACTGTAGCACTATACATCTAATTATTAGAGCTATAAAAACTATAGAACAATAATGCTAACTATAACCCTCTAACCTGAAAATAAATTTTGTAATTGTAACAATAAATCTATAATTATAATATGAATATATAACTAGAACTATGAATCTAAAACTTTAAATCTGTAACTCTAAATACAATTCTAGTAGTATAAACATAAAACTACAAAAAATGAAAACACTCATTATAAACATAACACTATAACTATAACACAAATTATATCACAAATACCATAAATATAACATACATAGAATACTAGAACTACAATTACTATAATGATGACTACATTATAATAACTATAACTATATCGCTATTACTAAATATGTACTATTACAACAGTATAAAATGACCACCACATAATAAGAATAACTATAAATCTATAACTACATCTATGATTCCATAATTTGAATGGAAAATAAATACCTAGCATAAGCACACTATAGTGACTCATGAGTCTATAAGAATAACCATGATATAAACTAAAAATAACCTTGTAACTATAATACTACAATTATACCAGTAACATATTCACTATTACTGCAACACTACAACTATCAGATCATTATATCTTTAATACTAGAACTGTATCAATGATATTGCAACACAATATATATATGTATATATATATATATATATATATATATATTATCACAATATAATTATAAACTGTATCACTAACACTATATATCACTAACAATGTATTACTAATATTACAGCTATAGCACTAGAACAATACTGTTAGCACTATAACACTATAACTACATCACTATGAATATAGTGATCTACACTAATAAAAGAAAAACATGCAAATTTACCATCACTCCGCTATGCCCACCAGCCAATCAGAGGAAGTATGCAAATTAATCCAACAAATATGGGGCTTAATTTGCATACACAGATGCAGATTGAAGACTGAAGACAGCATAGAAGGAAGAAGGAAGGAAAGCGGAAAGTAGGGTGGGGTTGGCAGCAGGATGGAAATCATGGGGCAGCAGCAGTGGCAGCAGTGACTGCGGGAGGGAAAGGGATGGGGGGGAGTGGTGGGAGGAAAAGCACAGGGTGGTGGCAGCCATGTTAGTGAAAGCATGGGGCGGCAGCAGTGGGAGGAAAAGCACTGGGTTGTGGTGATGGAAAGCTTGGGGTATGGGGCAGTGGTGGTTGGAGGGAAGGCAAAGCACAGGGTGCCTGGGCAGGGTTTGCTCCTGTTCTTACCGGAATCTTTCTGCAATGGGCCTCTAGTAGTACTATAATTATGATAATGGTATAAAATTATGTCTAATTTCTTGACACTTTAACTTTAACCATTCTATATAATAAAAGCCTAGTATGCAAATAGACAGAATGGCAGAACTACCGGTTGGTGGGGGGGAGGGGGGCGGGGCTGGCGAGCACATGTCAGCAGGCAGAGGGAGAGAATGGCCACTCACTACTGGTGCCATCCCCTGATTGCAACAAGTGGCAGCAAAGGGGCAATGGGGGAGCAGGGCTGACCACTTGCTGCTGGTGCCATCCCCTGATCAGCCCACTGGTTACCTTCTGCAGAGGGATACCAGACTGTCGCTTTGGCCTTAACCTGTCAATTGGACATCTCATGAAGGCTTCTAGACTGTGAGAGGGTACAGGTCAGGCTGAGGGACACCCCTCACTGAGTGCACGAATTTTTGTGCCCTGGGTATCTAGTAACTCTATAAATATATCTAAAACTTTAAAAATATAACACTATATCATTAATTTTATGGAACTATAAAAATAATTATAAATATTATTCCATAACTATAACATTGTATAAATGTTCTAACTAAAATTCTAAAATGTTTATAACTAAAATAATTATAAATATTATTCCATAACTATAACATTGTATAAATGTTATATATAAAATTCTAACTAAAAAATGGCACTAATCATAACACTATAAACATAAATAGGTATAACACAAACACTATAATAGTAACACTGTAATAATAGTGATAACTGTAACTATATCAGTACAATTATTACCTTAGCATTAGAAATAACTAAACACTATAAATATAACTATTTTATTATAACTAGCACTGTACTGTAGCTATAAAAATAAAATTATTATAGCTCTATAACTCAAAATAAGTATAACTCTATAACAATAACTATCACTTTCACTAGCACTATTATCTATAACTAAAATTATAACACTATAACTCTAATTTTGGTTCTACAACTATAACTCTGGAAAACAATATTAAAAATGGAGCTGCCTTATGATTCAGTGATTCTACTTCTGGTCGTATATCTGAAAAACAACAACAACAACAAAATCCTAATTTGAAAGAGTATATGCAGCCCTCTGTTGATTACAACAGCCAAAATATGGAAGCAACCCAAGTGTCCATCAATGCACAAGTAGATTAAAAATAAAAGCTGTGGTACATACACATAATGGAACACTACTCAGCCATAAAAAAGAATGAATACTTAGCATTTGCTACAGCATGGATGGACCTAGAGGGTAGTATGTTCAGTGAAATAAGTCAGAGAAAGACAAATACCATATGATTTCAGTTATATGTGGAATCTAAAGAGCAAAATAAATGAGCAAACAAAATAGAGAGACACATAGATATAGGGATCACACAAATGTTGCTAGAGGGAGAGGGTTAGGGGATGGGTAAAATGGTGAAGGAATTAAATTACAAAATAGTCATGAGGATGTACAGTAAAGGGCATATCCTATATAATAAAAGCCTAATATGCAAAGTGTCCATTTATCCAGTCAGCCATCCAACCAATCAAATTATAATATGATAAGGTTGCTCAACAGCTCACTATGATGTGCGCTGACCACCAGGTGGCAGATGCTCCTACAGATAGGTTAGCTTGCTGCTAGGGTCTGGCCTATCGTGACTGAGTGAGATGGATCAGACTTACCCTGGAGCCCTCCTGCAGTCCCTCTATGGCTGGCCAACCTCCTGCATTCCTCTCTGGCCCTGATTGTGCACCAGTGAGGTCTCTCTGCCTGGCCTGCACCCTCTCGCAATCTGGGCTGAGGGATCAACCTGGAGTGTAGAAATTTCATGTACCAGGTCTCTAGTAGTCAAAAAAAGGGTAAAATAGATAAAATATATGGAAATGGAAGAAAATTTGACTTTGGTAGGCAGGAAATGCAATATTCAGATGATAGATCACAGAATTTTACACTTGAAATCTATATAATCTTATTAACCAATGCCATTCCAAAAATGTAATTAAAAATATAATAACTGTGTATGCTATGAAGTTGGTACTGGAAATATTGGAGAAACACAATGTAAATTATATGATTGTCTAGTCACTATATTGTAAAACTGAAATTAATACAAAATAAATTTGGAGGTAAACTGTAATTGAAAAATAAAATTAGTAAAAGAATTTTAAAGCAGGTATCTTAAATTCTTTAAAAATTATAAACTCTTACAACAAATAAAAAGCAGATAACCTAAGCAAATAGAATTTATAAAAAAGACATAAAATAAAATTTAAAACTATAATGTTAAAAATATGCTAGATAGTGTCAGTAAGAGATATAAAAATAAGATAGAATCACTGAATTTGAAGACAGAAAAATAGAATTTGTATTGTCAGAAAAATCGAGAAAGTATTGACTATAAAAAAATAAAGAGAGCTTTAGACTTGTGTGACTATAACAAAAGATTCAATAATCAAACTATCAGAATCCCAGATGAAGAGGAGAAAGATAATGAAGCTTGGAGACCCTTTGAAGAAGTAAATGAGTCCAGCCAGTGTACTCAGTGATTGGCATTGACCTATGGTCCAGGAGGTCATAGTTTGATTTCTAGTAAGGGCACACACCTAGGTTGAAGACTCAATCCGCAGTGTGGGGTATGCAGGAGGCAGCTGATCAATGATTCTCTCTCATCATTGATGTTTCTATCTCTATATCTTTCTCCCTTTCTCTCTAAAAAATAAATACATATTAAAAAATGAAGAAGTAAATGAAAATTTCCCAAGTATGGAAAATGACACCAACCTATTGATACAAAGAAGAGCAGATCTACACACACACACACACACACACAGTCATAATTAAACTTTTTGAAAAGTAAAAACAAAGACAAAACTTGAAAGCAGACAGAGAGAAGTGGACAGTACAGTATAATGACACCAATTTAAAAGAGAGTACATTTCTCTTCTGTAACCATGGAGGCCAGAGGAAGTAGAACAATGTTTACAACAGCTGAAAGGAAAGCACTGTCAGCCATGAATTTGACATCTGCTAATTCGCTTATATTTTTGGAATGAGAATAAAATAAAGGTATTCTCAGACTTAGAAAAATTACAATTTATAGCTAGCAGGCCTACTTTTAAGTATTGGCTAAAGGAAGTTCTTCAAACTAACGAAAATGATAAAAGAATCAGAGCATCAGAAAAGAAAAAAAGTTAACTATAAAAAGTTAAAATATGAGTTCATAAAATATAGACTTTCCATTTCTTTGTGAATTTTTAAAATATTTTTTAAAAGTTATTTTTATTATTGAAGGTATTACAGATGTGTCCTTTTTTCCCATTGAAACCTTCTACCCTGCTCCCGCCCCGGCTCCCAAGCCCTCACCACACCAATGTCTGTGTCCATGGGTTATGCATAATATGAATACAAATTCTTTGATTAATCTCTTCTCCCCCTCCTTCCCTCTGTGGTTCATCACATCTGATGATTGAAACACAAATTACAATACTAACAGATACTCATGACAATGATATTTAAAAGCGAGGCAAGTTAAGAAATCTAAATGCAAGTAAGGTCTCAGAATTTCATTGTAAGTGGTAAAACATTATTATGAAAAGACTCTTATGAGTAACTCGAGTATATTACAATGCCTACAGCAACCACTAAGAAAACTATACAAACAGATACCTCCAAAACTAAATCAAGTTATATTGCTAAAAATATATTCAAATAATCCTCAGGAAGGCAAAAATAAACAGAAAAAATGACAACCTAAGGAAACAAAGAACAGAGAACGAAGAACCTCTAAGAAAAATTAAAAAATAACTTTAGTATTAAAAAATGTAGGAAGTTTGAAAGTAAAATAATAGAAAAAGATTATATTATGCAGAAATTAATTATGAGAGGCAGTATTGATATTTGATAGATAAATATCAAAACAGATAAAATTTGTAGAGACAAAGAGAAACATTACTTAATAATGAAAGAATCAATCTACCTGAAAGAAATAAGAAAACTACATGTATGCAAAAATAAGTATGGGTCTGTGTTAATTAATAGGCACATACTGCCCTGGCCAGGTGGCTCAGAAGGTTAGAGCATCTTCTCTGTAGATCATAAGATTACAGGTTTGATTCCTGGTCAAGGCATAAACCTAGATTGTGGGTTTGATCCCCAGTCAGGGCACATACAGGAAGCAACTGATCAATGTTTCTCTTTCTCATCTCTCTCTTCCTCTCTCGCTTAAAAAAAAAAAAGTCAATAAAAGCATATCATCAGGTAAGGAATAAACAAACAATAGGTACATAAAACATCAAAATGTAAAAAGGGATAATAACCTAAAAAGGAGGGATGGAGCTACAAAAAAGCAGAGTTTTGTATACTATTGGCATTAAATTGGTATTAAGTTAACTGCAATGTTGTAAAGTTCAGATGTTATTTTAATTATGAGGGTAACCACTAAATAAGTAACTAGACATAAAAAAAAAAACAGAGAAGGGAATCGCAGTAGAGAAAGATAATAATAATTAAAAATTATTTGATAATGTATGAATTGAGAAGCATAAAATGTATGAATTGAGAAGCATAAAATGTATCACATATACAAAACAAATAAGAAAATGGCAGAAGGAAGTCCTTTTTCAGTAATATAAATGGGTGAAAATCCCCAATTAAAAGGGGAAAACGTCATGGAAAGACATTTTACTAAAAAAGATAAACAGCAAAAAAAGTATGCAAAAAAGTATTCACTGTGAACCATTATGGAAATTCAAAATAAAAACACAATCATGTGTCAATACAGCTTTATAAATTTTAATAAAATAATAACAGCATAAATGCTGGCGAGGATTCAGAGAAAGTGAATTGCTCATGTGTTGGTAGGAATGTAATATGATACAGCATACTCTGGAACCAATTTTACACTTTGTTATAAAACAAACCATGAAATTGCCATCCAATATAGCAGTTGAACTTTTCAGAATTTATCCCATAAAAGTGAAAACTTATGTTCACACAACACAATCTATCCATAGTTTTATCCCTAATATTCAAAAACTAAAATCTTTCCAAATATCCTTCAACAAGTAAATGTTTAAAGAAATTGTGGTATGCTCATATCAAGAATACTACTCAGTAATGGAAAAGAAACAACTATTTAGACCCACAACAACTTGGATGAATCTCAAGGAAATTACACTGAATAAAATAAATCCATATCAAAATATTATGCATTGTACTATTCTATTTAAATTACATTTTTTTAATTTACAAAATTACCAAAAAATCACCATTGTGAAAAAATCTTACTGAAGGTACTATGATTTCTTTGTGTAAGAAAGATATCTGTAGATAATACAGAAATTCCCCTAGCAGAAATGATAACATTTCTTGTTGTGTACTGGTTTCTAGAGACTATTAGTATGCAAGCTTTAAATTTGTAAAATGTTTTGAAGTGATGGTTTGAATTGTTCTTTGGGAGAAGAGTAAAACCTTAAACCATGAAATATATCACTGAATTCAGCTGTGCTCAAATGTTATCTTATTGGCAAGTGCTTTCCTGATCATCATAAACTCAAAACTCAGCCCTGAACAGCTACTTTTTGTCCATTTATTTTTTGCATAGCAATTACCACCATCTTGTACACTATGTATTCACTTGTTTATTTTTGTTTCTCTCCAGCCTACTGGGATGTAAGCTCCATAAGAGAACTTTTATATTCTCACTGTGATATTCCCAACAAAGTTACTAGAACAAATGTGCTCAATAATGATTTGTTAAATGAATATACGAATGACTGTGGGAACCCTAATCAGTGTATATCAGATGTTCAAGACCAATTTGCAAAGTACACCGGATGTTCAAGGCCAAGTTGCCATATACAGGTGCCAAAGCAAGGACACAACAATCTTAGTATATGTTTCTATGACCCATATATTGATGTCACTATTTGGCAAGAAGCATCTCGTCTGAGCTAGTATAAAATGGTGGCTGGCTGCTTGGTTGGGCTACTTTGTTACAATTGGATCCTTTGTTTGCAGCTGCTTTATGTGGCCACGTTGTTAGTTGCTACTTTGTAAGGCTACTTTGAAGAACTGTTTTGTCTGATGGCTCCTTCTTAGCAATGGCTACTTAAGTCTGCAATAAAATCTGCATGCATACAATTGTTCATATCATCTCCAACTAATGCTCAGCATCCATAAAGGTCCAGGTCTGGCAGAGGACCTATGCTGCCACAATGACGCATCTCTCTATATAAAAGCCTAATATGCTAAGTGTTCTAAAGTCTGACCACTCGTTATGATGCTCACTGACCACCAGGGGGCAGACCCTCAATACAGAAACTGCCATGACTCATACTGGACATTTATATAGAAACTAGAGGCCTGGTGCATGAAATTCATGCATGGAGGGAGGGAGTCCCCTCAGCCCAGCCTACACCCTTTACAATCTGGAATTCCTCGGGGGATGTCCGACTGCTAGTTTTGGCCCAAAATTCAGGACTACTGGCTCCTAACTGTCTCCCCCTCCCCGCCAGCCTGATCAGTTCTAATTGCTTCTGCCTGCCAGCCTGATAACCCCTAACTGCCCCCCCCCCCCACTGGCCTGGTTGACCCACACAGCCTGCTGTTAGGTTGTTACTCTGAGGGTGTTGTGACCAATTACATATCACCCTTTTATTAGTATAAATGGTGCCCACAAAGCAACACTCAGACCTGGTGCCCACAAAGCAACACCCATCTTCCCCTATTTGGGACACAGGCCCCACCACCACCCCAGAGTCATACCCCACCAAATTGCAGCTGATGCTGTCAAGATCTTATGGAGCAAGATGTGGCCCAGAGTCCAGCCTAGTCTGAAAGCACTGGATAATGATGTCACATAGTGACTCTTGGCTTTCTCTCCCTAACGATTAGCCTCCTTGGAGTTCCTTCCCAGGAAATGACTTGTTTTAACCCAATGTCTGTGAAGCATTTTCCCATGCCTCATCTCATTTGATCCTCACAGAAGTCCTGGAATAGGTAGATAGCAGATTCAATGGAATCCTATTTTCATTAGCCAGAAAACGGAGATTTAGAAAGCTTAGAAACTTGACTGGACTAAAAAGAAGTAAGAAATGGTGGACCTTAAAACTGACTTCAGGTTTTCTTACTGCACAAAATATAGTCAAATGCTGCAGTTAAATTTTTTTATCCTATGTTTTCCCTGATTGATCTACAATAATAATCTACTTTGTGTTGATATTTACTGCTGTGTTTATGACAATTACTTGAAAGAGAAGTTGAGGTGATTCACTGGGCTGGAAAAAGTTTTGCTAAATCAGAAAGCAGCTCTAATTAAGCAAGTTTATTCTATATCTATAAAAAGCTAAGTTGACTCATGCATGTGCGATACAAATGAAACTCTTGCTGATGCCAATCACATGTATGTGTTTTGATCTGTCATTATTGATCGTGGATTTGGTTGACACTTCCATTACAGAGAAAGAGCGAATAGCGATATTAAAACATTTCTTCTAATTAATTCCCTTTTAATGTGCATGTATTCATGCGCTGAGACATTAGTTTGATTATAAGAGAATGTTTTATCCTTTTGATGATTATAATTCCCACTGTTGATCTTTTATCTCAAGCATTCACTGACAAGAATGATTTAGAAATAGAAAATATTTTAATTATACTAGTCATAAAACCATGTATTTGAAATAGGATATTAGTTCTCTTTTTTACTCAAAGTTCCAATATGTTTTATTAGGCAAAAAGTTGTCTGGTAATATATTTACTGGGGTATAAATATGACAAGATTTTTTTTTTTTCAAGGAGTACTATCAAGTGTTTCAGTTCAATTCTTGTTGTTGTTTTTTCCCCCTAGGCATTGGGGTCCCTAATTTAAATTCCATAATTTTCATAGTTTTTTTTTTAGATATGAAAGCAGTCTCATTTCAGTTAAGTCTTGCCCTATTCATAATAAAATTAAATCCCCTATTAATTTTCTTTTTTAAATTTAATCTTTATTGTTCACACTTGTTGATAGATATGTATTTGTTGTTCATGATTTTTAGCTTTACCTTTTACTTCTTCCTCTTTTTAAAGAGTACTTTTCAGCATTTTATATAATACTGGTTTGGTGTTGATGAACTCCTTTAGCTTTTTCTTATCTGTGAAGTTCTTTATTTGCCCTTCAATTCTGAATGATAGCTTTGCTGGGTAGGGTATTCTTGGTTGTAGGTTCTTGTTATTCATCACATTGAATATTTCTTGCCACTCCCATCTGGCCTGCATAGTTTATGTTGAGAAATCAGCTGACAATCATATGGGTCCTCCCTTGTAGGTAATTAACTGTTTTTCTCTTGCTGCTTTTAATATTCTCTCTTTGTCTTTTGTTCTTGGTATTTTAATTATGATATGTCTTCATGTGGTCCCCTTTGGTTTCCTTTTATTTGGGGTTCTGTGTGCTTCCTGGATTTATAAGTCTATTTATTTCACCAGGTGGGACAAGTTTTCAGTCATTATTTCTTCAAATAAGTTTTCAGTATCTTGCTTTCTCTCTTCTTCTGGCATCTTCACAATTCTGGTGTTGTCCCAGAGGCTCCTTACACTATCTTCATGTTTTTGGATTATTTTTTCTTTTAGCTTTTCCAGTTGAGTGTTTTCTGCTTCTTTGTATTTCAAAATTTTTACTTGATTCTTGCCTTTCTCTAGTCTGCTAGTGGGTCTCTGTATAATATTTTTTATTTCAGTCAATGTATGTTTAATTTCTAGTTGGTCCTTTTTCATCTTCTCTTGGGTCTCGCTACATTTATCCATACTTTCTAGGAAATACTTGAAAAAACTTTGGTTTTGAACTCTATATACAGTCGTTTGTTTTCCTCCATTACTTTTGTCTGTGGTCTGTTTCTTTGTTTCTGCATTTTCACTATGCCAGGAGTACTTCTGTGCTGGAATCAGACTTATGATACAAGACTTGCAAAACTGCAAAAGCCTCTCTGTTCAGATTGGGTGGGGTGGAGTCTCAGGGCTGAACAGAGATAGTGTTGGCTTCCAGTCAGCCCCACCCTACACTGCCCTTGGGTCTCAAGTTTCTCTTGGTAATTGGTAATTGCTGTGACCCTTTCTATGTGCATGCGCAGGTGCCTCCAGACTTCTGCCTTTCCGGTTCCCTTGTGCTCTGGGAAAAGTATGAGTCTGGCTCTCCAGGGTCTCACCTGAAACTGGGGTTCAATGTAGTTAGAAATGGCACAGTTGGGAGGCTCTGTCTCCCGCCCACCAGAGAAAGCCAGCAGCACAATCAGTAGTCATCCTCTGCAAGCATTGGTCTGTGCATCCCAGACTTCTGCCCTTTCGCAGCTCCCCTAAATTTCCATGCACTCTTCCTTTTTCACAGTCCAGACTCCCTCCTTATGAGTCTTGCCCGGAGCTGGGATTCAATGCTGTAGGATCGGGGTTCTGTGCAGTTGAGAGTTTTTGTCTCCCTCTCACCAGAGAAAGCCAGCCAGGCACACTGCTGCATGCTCTTTCCACACACATGTCTTCATAGATGTTTTTTTTTTTTTTCAGCTCCCCTGGGTCTCCATGAGGCCCTCTCTTTCTTTCTAGTTGTAGAATTTCCACACAGCCAACTTTCCTGTGCTTCTGGATGATGTCCGTTCTGTCTTTTATTTGTATTTTGAAATTGTTGTGCGAGGCAGCAGTTTAGGTGATTACCTATGCTGCCATCTTGGTTTCTCTCCCCTATTCATTTTCAAGTTCTCCTTCTTCTTGTCCAATTAAACCTTCTCCTCACTCCAAATTATTTGATAATGCCAGGAGGAATGGGGAGGTGTTATTTTTTCCAAATCTGCCTCTTTTTTTCATAGAATGTCCTTCTTTATTGGGGTGGAGAATAAGGAGAGGGTTAAAAAAATGTAGCCCCTTATGGGGCCTCCTGTAACAAGGTTTCGGTCATGTCTTTAATCAAAATGACACTCTAGCTTATTGTCTAGAGTTTATGGTTTGATGATGGCCGAAATTCACATCTGACATTGGAAATTGTTCCCTTGTGAGAATTAGAAACATGTGGTATCATTGTGCTGCATTTCTTTTGTGGACCCTGAAAAAAATACCTACTAAGGAGGGCTCTCAGTGGCTCAACTGTGCCAAATTGGAAGATAGAGATAGAGATAGAGATATATAGAGATAGAGATAGAGATTACAGATAGAGATGATAGAGATAGGGATAGGTAGATAGAGAGAGAGAGAACCTTGCAGTCATTTATAAGCAGGGCTTCTCATACAAACAAGATTTCCACATTTCAGCAAGAAATCTGCATTAAGCTTCCTGCCTCTGTCACTGAACTGTCTTCCTACACTGTGTTCCTCCTGCTACATCAAAGAACCCTTATAGAGGATCCCTTGAATGGTATTTCAACCAATAGGACTTTTCTCCTTCAACCAGAGCTGCACAGCTATATATCCATCAGCATCTTCATCGACCAGTCAGAGTAACTCCATTCTGTCCAATCAGGACAGTGCCTTTTGGACCAAACTACATTTAGATTTCTCCTTTGCATGAGGATGGACCAGTCAGGGTTTATGAAGGGGGACTGTCTATATCAGTCAGCTAGTCTCTGGCCCAGAGTGCACACTTTTCCTTTTTTACTGAAGACTGCTTTTATCTGGCTGGTGTTGAAACACCAAAGACAGAAACATGGAAGATGTCTTACTGAAGCAGAGTGGAGCAGATCAGCATAGGAACCACCTCACTCAAGAGTCTCCTAACAGCCATGCTGTGTCACCACCATGCTGCTTCAAAATTGAACTGTAACGTTATTAAGATGTTCCACAGCTGTGTGGTTCTCACAGTCATGCTGTATCACAATTGAGCTATTTGCACTGAATAGTTTCCTTCTTTACTGAACGCCAAATTGAGGATTCCTCTACATATTAAACTGATGGCAAAGCATCAGTTGATATCTTGTGTCTTTGCTCTATATTGCAATAGTTGCTCCAAGCCTATTTTATCCTGTGTGACCGTCATTACAGAGGCATTAATGAGTTTAAATATCTTCCTCCTTCATTTCCAAATTTGGGGAATTTGAGGTTTGTGTCCTTTGCATTTTTTTTAATGTACCTCCCCCTACATTTCTCTAATGTTATTTAATCTTCTGATAATACTGCATGGTTCATCAAGCCTAAAGGCTGTGGATAAAAATTCAACTAGGATTTAAATGTTGGTATCCACTTGTAAATACCTGCATTTCTTAAGTGATTTTCTACCCTATAGTTTCTGAGAAAAAAAACAAAAATGCAATGGCTGACCTACTATGGCTACTATGTCCCCGCCCCCCTCAACAAATGATATTTTATGGATTTGCATGGTGGAGAAGCAGAAGGCTAAATTGAGTCAAACAAAACACTTCTCTATAAATTTAAACTTTACTGCAGCAAATCCAGAATATAAATATGGTTTAGCCAGAAGGCAGGAACATAAATAACGGGACCTCCTCCAGTGTTTTCAAAGGTGATATAAATTTAACAAAACATAACAATCTTTTCTTATAAAGGTGTTTTTAAAAAAAGTTAGTGTAAAAGATATTTTAAAGATGTATCATAAAATTGATCTATTTTTATAGATGTAAAGAAGCTAAGATTTCAACTCTGAGGAGACTCTTTCACTCCATTACACACATTGGTTACTGTTGAGCTGTCTTTCTCCCCCAGCAATGAATTCTTTAAAAAAAAATAATGAGACTTATATTTCTGTGCATTAAGCTATAAGCTTGGGTCAAAACATATGTGGTTCTTATGAAATATCTGTTGAATAAATGTTTTCAAATCCCATACTGAAATCTCAGTAATGTAATGTTCTTTATCTTTGTAGTCACAATGTTCTATGCAAACATAGATTGATTCTTAGGCTAGAAGTTAAAAATTTTAAAATATAAAATGTTTCTAAATATAAAAAAGAAAGCATAATTTAATAATATAATACCCTACAATCTTGAGAAACAAGAACAAAGTTGGAGGGATCACAATACCAGATATCAATTTTACTACAAAGCACTGTAATCAAAACAGCTTGGTACTGGTGCAAACACAGTCATATAGATCAATGGAACAGAACAGAGACTCCAGAAATCCACCTGAGCCATTATGCTCAATTAATCTTTGACAAAGGAAGCAAAAGCATGCAATGGAGTAAAGACATTCTCTTTAATAAATGGTATTGGAATAACTGCACAGCTACATGTAAAAAAAATAAAACTAGACCACCAACTTACACCACACACAAGAATAACTTAAAATGGATAAAAGATTTAAATGTAAGGCATCTATCCTATCTAATAAAAGAGTAATATGGAAATTGACCATCACTCCAACACACAAGATGGCTGCCCCCATGTAGGCAAAGATGGCTGCCCCCATGTGGATAAAAGATGGCCACCACAAGATGGCCAGCAGGGGAGGGCAGTTGGGAAGAACCAGGCCTTGAAGGGAGGGCAGCTGGGGGTGATCAAGCCTGCAGAGGAGGACAGTTAGGGGTGGCTATGCTGGCAGAGGAGGGAAGTTGGAAGTGACTGGGCCTACAGGGAAAGGCAGTTGGGAGAAGAACCCAGGCCTTCAGGAGAGAGAAGTTGGGGGTGACCAGGCCTGCAGGGGAGGGCAGATGGGGGGGCCCAGGCCTGGAGGGGAGGGTAGTTTGGGGGGGGGACTAGGCCTG
>PVJN01015042.1:0-12769 GCA_004026805.1 Lasiurus borealis | reverse complement strand
GAGGGGTGGCCAGGCTGGTGGGGGAGCTGGTGGGGATGACCAGGCCAGCAAGGAGAACAATTGGGGGCAACTGGGCAGGCAGGCAGGTGAGCAGTTCAGGATTGTGAGAGGGATGTCTGACTGCCAGCTTAGTCCTGATACCTGGGATGAGGTCTAAACTGGCAGCTGAACATCCCCTGAGGGGTGCTGAAATGGAGAGGGTACAGGCTGGGCTGAGGGAAACCCTCCCACATGCATGCAAAAATTTCATGCACTGGGCCTCTAGTAAAACTATAAAAATTCTTCAAGAAAACATAAGCAGTGAAATATCAAACATCTCACATAGCAAAATTTTCACTGATATAGCTCCTAGGGCAAGAGAAACAAAGGAAAAACATAAACAAATGGGACTACATTAAGAAAAGCTTCTGTACAGCAAAAGAAATCAGTATCAAAGTGAAAAGGGAATCCATTGTTATAGGAAAATATATTTGCTAATGATACATCTGATAATGGGCTAATATCCAAAATACACTGAGTAATCAGATTATTATGATCTCTGAATGCATAATAATCTGGCCACTCAGTGTATATCCTATATAATAAAAGGTTAATATGCAAATTGCCCCCTTGAAAAGGCGTTCAACAGCAGGCAGGCCAGCCAACTGCCCATGTTCTCTCCCTCTGGCCAGGCTGGCCAGACCCCACTTATGTACAAATTCGTGCACCAGGCCTGGTTATTATGTGTTCAGAGGTCATAATAATCTGGCCACTCAGTGTATAATAACCTCATACAATGCAACAAAAGGAAGACAAACAACCAGTCAAAAAATGGGCAGAAGACCTAAATAAACAGTTCTCCAAGGAGGACATATAGATTAACAAGATATATATGAAAACATGCTCAAAGTCACTAATCATCAGAGAGATGCAAATTAAACTAACAATGATGCCAGAATGGCTACCTTTAATAAATCAAGTGTTGGTGAGGATGCGGAGAAAAAGGAACCCCGTGTGCTGATGGGAATGCAGACTGGTGCAGCCACTATGGAAAACAGTGTTTTGTTTCCTCAAAAAAAATTAAAAATGAAACTCCCATTTGAACTAGTAATCCCACTTCTAGAAATATATCCTAAGAAACCTGAAACACCAGTCAGAAACAATGTATGTACTCCTATGTTTATGGTGCAATTTACAAGAGCTAAGATATGGAAACAGCCCAAGTACCCATAAGTAGATGAGTGAATAAAATGGCTATGGTACATTTACACCCTGGAATACTATGCAACAGTAAAAAAAGAAGTATGTCTTACCCTTTGAGGCGGCATGGAGATACCTGGAGAGTATTATGCTAGGCAAAATAAGCCAGTCAGAGAAAGTCAAGTCACATGATCTCACTCATAGGTAAAATCTAATGAACAAAATAAAATTATAAACAAAATAGATCCAGAGACATGGAAGCATGGAACAGACTGAGGAGATCCTCAGAAGAGAGAGATCAACTAAAGAATTTATATGCATATATGCATAATCCATAGATACAGAAAATAGTGGGATTAAGGCCTGGGGTGGAGTGGGAGCCAGGTAGAGGGGGTCAGTGGAAAAATAGGAGGACATCTGTAATCCTTTTAAACATAATTAATATGTATAGGTAATCATTAAGTTGTGAGTACTGTTAATCAGAGATTCCAGGAAGATTCTCAGGTTAAAATTACAAACATATAGATTTGCAACAACCATCTTAGTAGCAACAGTAAGGTATTTTTAACATATTTTTTATCATACAAATAATAAGCAAATGAGAGCAAGTACTTGAACAATTTTAACTGTTGCATACAGTTCAGTTAAATTTTTAGCATAATGGAACATCTGTTTTTGAAATTTAGTCTAATAAGCCTAACTTTAATATATCACCTCAGCAGTTTCTTCCTAAGTTTCTACACATTCCCCAGGTTTATTTTTAAATCTGAATATTGATTTAAGTTTTTAATCATGCACAGTTTTTTTTATAAAAAGCCTGATACATCAATCTTTCAATTACTGTGATTTCAGAGGACTTATGGACTCCAGAATGTCTGAGAATTACATGTCTCAATGAATAATGAACCATGGTTACATGCTAAGTTTTAGTAACTTTCTTTGAAGTAGTGCCATAAGATCCCATGAAAACATTACTGAAGGGCTATATAATATTACCCTTTCAAACACAATTTAGACAATGTTAATAATAACTTATGGTTAACTCAAAAAACAGAAGAGGTCATATAAGATCACTAATGGAGCCATTATGATGGTGCCTCCACATTTTGTTATATGAGACATTGGTTCTTTCTAATTATCAATGACCTAATATTTTTTTAAAAAACACATTAAAGCATCAAATTGCATAAGAGACAAGATAAAGAATGACCTATTATTTTCTGTATCTATTCTACTAGGAGAATTATTATTGCAAAGGTACTTATTATTGAGTTGCACTTACACTGTTTAAAAAGTGCTTTTACCTATTCTCAGCTTCCTTATAACAACCTCATAAGCAGTCTAATGCAGATTTATTCTATAATCAACCAATAAGATCTTAATAAGTATCTTCTGTGTACTCAGCATTGCATTAGATGCTCTGTTATAAAGAAGTATAAATATAACACTAATATCCACAATAATAGGAGATATTCATTTAACTGATTTTTGTAACCAGTGAGACATTTTCTATTACACCTTGGTTTAACAATGATTCAGAGGAGACTTTTTGTTTCAGGACTAATGCGGAAGCCATCTTTTGAGGAACCTTGTTATCTGTACATTTTTCAGAATAAATCTATAATTATAATTTTAGAGTAATTCACCATATTTTTATAAAATCACACACAAACAACTATTAGCTAGAAAATATGGCATAAAAAACAAGAGATTAGAATGGGTAGATGCAAGTTTATTATATTAATAAATATCTAGTGAAAATAAAATTATTTTTAGAATTAAATATACCTAAAATTTCATTTAAAGGTACATAATTAAAATGAAAAAAATATATATTCTCATTTACTATATTCAAAATGTATAGCTTCTGTATTTCATATATTTAAGATCCTATATTTAAAATATTTTAGAAATGTAATACATATCATTTTTCAAAATAATACTATTAAAACCTAAGTATTCCTAAAATATTTTAATTAATTATTTTAAATCTTAGTGGCAAAAACAAATGCCTTAAATAGCTAATGTTTCCTTCACAAACTCATTTAAAATGAGCATCACAGTCTCCAGATAAAAATTAAATGAATTAAGGATAAAAAGTTTTTCCCAGGTCTACCCCATAAAATACATTCATAAAATACAGAGTTGATAAGAGACACTGCAAAAGACTTGTAACTGTAGTCAAGAAAGAGACATAATTTCAGTTCCAAATTTTGCAAACATGAGTATTTTTTGTATCATAATGATTGCTGACAAGGTATGCACTTTCATGTTTCATAAATCAATTTAGTGCACACTACCAGATGATTCATTAGTCACAAAATTAATTGTTGCCATTTTGTACAAATGGCAACTTATTTTAAGTAATTATGCAATAGGCTGTAACTAACTGAAATATGAATATTGCCTATTTGTCCCCCTGCTCTTCAGATATGCTACATGATTGTTAATGTTCACAACAGTACAGTAATTGAATTGCACAACATTAGCTACATGATTATTATGATCATAAACTGTCATAAATGTCAGTACATGAAATAAAATCCCAAACTCAGAGTTTATAAAGCAAAATTATACTATATCCTTTGCTCTCTTCCCCATGCCCTCTGCTTCAAAAAACCTACAGTAATGTCTACATTAGTGAAATTATTTCTAGACCCATTTCTCTCTTTCTCTTGCCTATATCACCTCCTCAAACCAAATTCTTTCATGTTCATTTCTTAAGCAGCATATTTCAGACTTAATGCCACCATAATTCCTGAGAAAATTTGACTCCCTACTCCCTCCTGTGATGGCTTAATTTATAGTATTATGTATGTGCTTTGTATTATTTTGTCATAATTACTGAGTGGCTAGATTATTATGATCTCTGAATGCATAATAATTATGCCCACTCAGTGTATATCCTATATAATAAAAGGCTAATATTCAAATTGTCCCCTTGACCAGGAGTTTGACCAGCAGGCAGGCAGGCCAACTACCCATATCCCCTCTCCTTGGCCAGGCTGGCTGGACCCCACCTATGCACGAATTCATTCACCAGGCCTCTAATATATATATATACTGAGTGGCCAGATTATTATGTGTTCAGAGATCATAATAATCTGGCCATTCAGTGTATATTCATTGGTTCTCAAGTCACAAGCCACCAGCTCTTCAAAATGAGCCACCATATCTCAAATTATAGAAGTGAAGATAATTTTTTCAATAAAAAGTTCAGAGTCCAGTGGGCCCATATCTTATAATACACCACAAGAATAAATTCCAAATGTAGTATGAATCTACATGTAAAAAAATGAAAACAAATAAGTACTAGAAAAAACATGGATGAGCTATTTTTTAATTCTTATGTGGGCAAAGTCTTTCTAACTATGACTAAAAATTTATTGACTGACATGAAAAAAATAAAATAAACCCTCAAAAGAGTATCTTAATCTTGGTGTAAGAAAATGTGCTATAAAAAGTGAACATGTATCTGCTCGTTTGTGGAAAAGATATACAGGAAAGATATACATACTGGAAACTGAATGAACTGGTTACCTACATATGCCAAGTGAACAAGAAGTTGCAAGAAAGGAAGAACTGATACTGTGTAGTAGAGATTAGGAATAATTATTGGATTTTGAAACATATTAATGTTTCATATACACTTCATGTACTAAATATATAAACAGATAATTAAAATCAACCATGATTGAAAGGTAGAACTCAAAAGGAATTTATTAATTTAGAAATGATCCTTATTATAAGTAAATAACACAATCACACTAAAGAAACTGAGGTAGAAAATATCTGATGTAACTATAATAATCAAAATTGACTATAAATAATAAAAATAGATTTTAGATAATAAAATCTTACACTCAGATTTTGGTGTCTAAAGACTGTTGTCCCCAAACAGAAAACAGGCCCTACAAAAAGTACTTGTGAATCTAGGTCTGTGGCAGGGAAAATGCAAGATGACCCTGAAATAATTTGTGCTGCCCTGAAAGTAAGAAAAGACTTAAAAAAGGATGGTACCTTTCAAAAAAACAACAGGAAAGACTTCTGGTCTCACCATATAAAATAGATTAATTTCTCTTTTTTTCCTTTCACCAATTGTTCTAAAAATCACCAGATTAAATCAAAGGGTAACCCTTAAAGGTAGAAAGAGAAAGGTAGAGTGCCCAAGGACACAAGGACTAGAGAAAGAACATAGCGGCAAGTGTTTTTGGATGCCTGACACAATACCAGAAAGTATTCTAAGCCCTGAGACTCCTGATAGAACATAGATATGAGCTTAGGCATCTTCAATCTTATCCAGGATATACTTGGATTTTCTTCAACAATACTAGGCAGACCCAAGAGAACTGTCAAGAGGGACTGATCATCAGTCAACTGAAAGTAAGTGGCCAGTAGAAACATTCTCCTTCCCTAGCAGATGTGAGATACCACCCTCCCCTTAGAGACACTGGCCAGGCAGTTGGCAATGGAAGTGCTATCAACTACAAGTACACAGCCCAGGAAGCATCATCATTTCCTCTAGTCCTGAGACTCCATTCCCCTAACTAAAAATATGAAGGGCCCAGGTGGTTCAAGTAATGGGGAATCCTACCATTACAAAACCCAGAGCTAGACACATTCTTGTTACCAAATGTTTGAGAAGCCCTTTCCTCATCTAGAGACATTAAACAAAGGGTTACTGACAAAACGAGTGTCTGGAGTAAGAATTACTCTTTATTGCAACAGGAAGGCTAGAGAATGGCTTAGCTGACCTAGAAAAACCACATGTCCAGGTGGTTGAGTGTCACAGGCAAAAAGATCAAGCCTAAATAAGTTCCTGACCCAGGGATTATTATTTATCTCCATGGGGCAGAGAATCTCTTAAACCCACCTGGAGACAATGAACACCAAAACAGCAATAAAAGGGGGGAATTTGACCCAATAAGCAACTACCCCTGGGATAGAAGTTATGGTTTGTTCCCATGGGCTGGAGTCTTCCTTCCTTCATTTCATATTATGAGAGTCCCAAACTAATATAAGAAAGAGAAAAAAAAGTTTAAAGATTATTTGAAGAAATAAGGAAAGACAACTTCCCAAATTTGGTGAAATACATAAATCTACTGATTAAAAAGCTGATTGAATCCCACATAAGTAAACAAGAATAATTGTCAACATGTATCATAATTAAACTTCTAATAATTAAAGACTCTTGAAAGCAGTCAGATAGAACTGATATAATCACTTACAGAGGATGTATGACTACCTTGGGCTTTCTTTTGTGAACCTCAACATAAAGCTAGACATCTTATGCAAAAAGTAATCCAAAAGGGATTATGGACTTTACTACAAAATATAAAACTATAAAATTTTTAGTGAAAAATAAAAGATAAAACATTCAGTATATAGAGCTTGGTGAAAAGTTCTTAGACTTGACACAAAAACATGTTCTTCTATAAAAGGGGAAAAAAGATCATGTGGACCTCATCAGATTAAACAAGTTTGCTCTATGAAAATAACTGTACAGAAGATGAAAATACAAGTAAAAAACTGGAAGAAATTATTTTCATATCAATTCAATAAGAGGCGTTAAATCCAGAATATATTAAAAGAAACTCTCTAATCTCAACAGTAAACAAATGATCTAATTAAAAAATGGGCCCCCTAGCTGGTTTGGCTCGGTGGATAGAGTGCCAGCCTGCAGACTGAAGAGTCATGGGTTTAATTCTGGTCAATGGCACATGCCTGGGTTGTGGGCTCATTCCCTCATAGGGAGTTTGCAGGAGGCAGCTGATCAATGATTCTCATAATTTATGTTTCAATTTCTCTCCATTTCCCTCCCTCCCTGAAATCATTAAAAATATTTTTAAATGGGAAAGATACATTAACACATATTTCAGCAAAGATTAGAGATGGCATTTAAACCCATGGAAAGATAAGGGAAGGGGGCAGATATAGAAATTCTATATTCTTATATAGAACTCTGAATATGACATCTGTTATACTGTCAACAGTAGAAAATTAAATTTGAAACAAAAAAAGAGATGTTCAATATCATTGGCTACCATAAAATAGAAATTAAAATCACAACTAGACTCTACCAAACAGTTATGAAAAAGAATAAAGTAAAAAATATTGGCAAAACCAAACTTTGGTGATGATACAGAAAAAGTGGATCATTCCTATATTGCTGTTTGGAATGTAAAATGGTGCAATGATTCTGGAAAATAGTTTTGCAGTTTCTTTTAAAATAAAACATGCAATTATCATACAGCTCATGAATTGAACTTGATTCCAGGAAAATGAAAACCCATGTTTTACATTAGAAAAATAAATAAACACCTGTTGACAAATTTTCCTGGGGTTTTCCAAAAGTAAAAAAATTGAAATCAGTCCAGGCATCTTTCAACAGGTGAATAGGTAAACAACCAGGTGCTTGTTTATATGTTTGATGATTAATTTATCTACCAACATGTCTAAGCCACAGGGTGTTCAGACATTTAGACAAACATGCTCTGTGTGCCTGTGAGGGTGTTTCTGAATGAGAATAACATTTGAATTGATAGACTGATTAAAGCAGATTGCCCACTCTAATGTGGGTGGGCCCCATCCAATCAGTTGAATACAACAGATAGACTGAATTTCCCACAAATAAGAAGAAATTCTTCCTAAATTTCTTTGAGCTGTGGTACTGATTTTTTTATTTTTATTTTTTTAACTGAATAGAAACATTGATTATTCCTGGATCTCCAGTGCATAGGACTTTGGATCAAAACATCATTGGTTCTCCTGGCTTACAGGCTTTCAAACTTGTACTGGATATATAACATCCAGCTTGCTCACTGTAGATCTTGGGACTTGTGTGACACTAATTGCATGAGCCAATCCCTCATAATAAATAACTAGATAACTAAATAACTAACTAAATAAAATAAATCCTATTGTTTTTGTTTCTCTAAAGTACCCTTCATGAATAGAGATTTTGATACCAAGAATGGTTCTAGAGAGACATAATTTCAAGGGTGAATTTTCTGAATTGGTACTGAGGTATCTGGAATTGGACCTCTAATTTGATTAAATTTAAAGATGCTAATAATGTCTTTTATTTTCAGTAGTGAAGACACTACTGATAGTCCATGATGTGATCTAGCAATGGAGACATGCAAAATTTCACCATTGGATACGCTTAATCAACCATGTGTAAGAAACAGGAACCTGTGTGACCTTTGAATATTTTTCTTAAACTAAGGAATTTTACAAAATTAGATGCATTCTCCTAAAATCCCTAGAAAAAGTAGGAAAAAGGAAAAATAAACTAGGGATTCAAATTCCCAGCTTAAGTGCTGAATAAATTATTTGAAATCTTCTATATTTGTCTCAAAGCAGACCTCTATCTACAATATATTCCCATCTGAGATTGCTGAAAAATCAAATGCAGAACCTCATCCTGTGATTGGCTGAATCATGTTAGTTGAACGCTGAATCTCATAGTGTCCACTATAAACCTTAAGGCACTGATTGGGAAGGAATAGGATCCTAAAGTTGGAATGTGAATATATGAAAAGACCATGATAAAGATGAGGAACATGAACCTGTCAATTTTTTAAAAATCTTCACCCAAGGATATTTTCCATTGATTTTTTTAAAGAGATTGGAAGAGAGTAGGGAAGACAGAGGGAAATATCAATGTGAGAGAAACACATCGATTGATTGCCTCCTGTATGAGACCTGGCCAGGCCTGGTTGGGGAGGAGCCTGCAACCTAAGTACATGACCTTGGCTGGAATCAAACTTGGGACTCTTGAGTCCACAGGCCAACACTCTACCCACTGAGCAAAACTGGATAGAGCTGAACCTTTCAATTTTGATGTCTTCTTTGCCAGAAGAAAAGTTATCTTTCCTTCCCCAGGGAAGTATCCTCTCCATCCCTCTCTGAAAGTATTAACCCTGAATTGCCTGAAGAAACTTTAAGGCCCTCCACTAAGACTGTTACTATATAAGACACTGCTGTCTCCTTGGGACTTGTCCCAACATCTGTCTTTGTTTCTAGACCTATAATTATACTCAAGTCCCCAAGTAAAGATGAAGTACAATATATGAACAATTAGGAAGTGTACTATATATCAAAAACACTACTTGATTTTTTAAATTTATATAGACAGAAATATGGATAACATAGATAGGAATAGATACTAACAGTATGAGATAATAGTGGAAGAAACATAAAGTTGGATCAGGCTTAGTGAAGTTGGGATACAAAACAGCTTCATCACACAAATACCCCTAGTACTGCCTTTTATGAGGCAGTGTATCTATAGGCGTGTGCTTCAGCCCAGGGGATACAATCAAAATATCCCTAGTAGTGGTATCATGTATCACTACTCAATAAAAACAAAGGTAAGAACTATCAATGTATACAACTTAGATGAATATTCAGGAAATTATGCTGAGTGAAATGAGCCAATATGAAAAGATTGAATACTACTTTGTTCTATTTCTTTAACATACTTTAAATAGCACAATTATAGAAAGTGAGAACAGTGTAGTGGTTAGTAGGGATTACAGGAGGAGGATATTTGTGGGGAGAGAGGACATGAAAGGCAGTACTAGGAATATTTGTAGTAATGAAGCTGTTTTGTATCCCGACTCTCAATGCAAAAACCTACACATGAAAGACAATTTCATGGTGGTAAATACACACACACAATCATAAATAAGAACAAGTAAATCTGAATAAAATCAATAGATTGTATCAATGTCAATATCCTGGTTATAATATTGTAATAGATTAATTGTGTCAAGGTTACATGGAATATATCTATATTATTTCTTAAAATTTAAAAAAATTAAAAGGAAAAATAGCACACACCAAATAAAACACAACCCACAACCAGAATGAGCTGAAGATTAAATCTAGAAAAATATGAGAGACAAATTAATTATAATATTAGGTTTTAGCCTATAGAATAAATTGTGAAATAGAACAATAAATAGGTGATTAAATTAATGTTGGTGAAGATACAATAGCCTTATAATTAATTAATATAAAGAAAAGGGGGAGCCAAAACTGGTTTGGCTCAGTGGATAGAGCATCGGCCTGCAGACTGAAAGGTCCCAGGTTTGATTCCGGTCAAGGACATGTACCTTGGTTGTAGGAACATTCCCAGTAGAGGTCATGCAGGAGGTGGCCGATCGATGTCTCTCTCTCATCAATGTTTCTAACTCTCTATCCCTCTCCCTTTCTCTCTGTAAAAAATCAATAAAATATATATTTTAAAAAAAGAAGAGAAAAGGGGGAGATACAGAATCATCACTGGGAAGTCATCACAAAAATAAACCCTGAAGATGTGAATCATGGATGAATGCTAAAATTAGTGAGTGACAGTTTGAGGAGAAATTATATTTACAAAATCTCAATGCATCTCCTGCAAGGCAATTATCAACTACAATGCAAAAGAGAGGCACATTATATTGTAAAACTGAACAGACATCAACTTAATCAAGTGGTCAAGATTAACATCACTAGTGATTAGACACATAGACATCAAGAACCCCTTCATACGATGCATTGGGAAAGATATATGTCATTTGTGTGTTGTTCTTACCAAAAATAAATAACTTCTCTCTGATCACTAGAAACACCTAAATTGAGAAACATTCTACAAAATAACTTATTGGTGCCCTTGAACATTTATAAAAGTTATGAAACACATGGATGAATTAAAGAACTTATCCAGGTTGGAGGAGAAAGAAACAATTGTAATCAGGGATCCTGGATAGAATCCTGGGACAAATAAAAAGAATGAGAGAAAATATGGTGAAATTAAAATGTCTGTAGTTTGGTTAATGATATTTTATTAATGTCATATTTTTGTTATTGGTAACTATACAATATTGTGTAAGAAGTTAGCTTTAGGGGAAAGAGGATGAGGAATAAAAGGACACTTTTTACTCTGTTCAACTGTTCTATATGTATAAAATTAGACAATTCCTGTCTAATAAAAGTGTAATATGCAAATTGATTATACCTCTGCTACACCCGCAAGCCACCCCATCAGCCAATCAAGAGCAACTATGCAACCAAGATGGCTGCAGCCACAGAGAAAGCAGGTGGCTTGGGTTTTCCCGGCAATGGAGGAAGCCAAGCTTTCCAACTGTCCTAGACTACCTTGGCCTCCACTTAAGGCTACAAAGTTTCAATTATAGAAGAGAAATAAATCCCAGATATTAGGGCCTCTGCATGGGTCATTGAGGGTATGGCCAGCCTGTAAACCACCACAGGCCCCTCTCCCAGGCTACCCCACACCCCAAGGGAACCCCCACCCTGATCTGGGACACCCTTCAGGGCAAACCAGATGGCCCCAAACCAGGTATCTATCCTATCTAATCCTATCTATTAAAATGATAAAATGCAAATTGACTGTCACTCCATCATTCCAACACACAAGATGGCTTCCCTCATGTGGTCAAAGATGACTGCCCCCATATGGACACAAGATGGCCACCTCAAGATGGCCAGCAGGGGAGGGAAGTTGGGACTGATCAAACCTGCAGGGAAAGGCAGTTGGGGGATATGCAGTCCTGCAGGAGAGAGCAGTTGTAGAACCAGGCCTACAGGGGAGGACAGTTAGGGGTGACCAAGCCTGCAGGGAAGGGCAGTTAGGGGTGACCAGGTCTGAAAGGGAGGGTAGTTAGGGGCAAACAGGCAGGCAGGGGAGCACTTAGCCATCAAGTGGTAGGGGGTGATCATCCTGGCAGGCAGAAGTGATTAGGGACAATCAGGAAGGCATGTGAGCAGTTGGGATCCAGCAGTTCTGGATTGTGAGAGGGATATCCAACTGCCCGTTTAGGCCCAATCCTGGTAGGGAAGTTGGACATCCCTCGAGGGGTCCCAGATTGGAGAGGGTGCAGGGTGTGATGAGGGATACATCCCCCATGCACAAATTTTATGCACTGGGCCTCTAGTAAATGTAATAAAAATGAGTCACTACATTTTCGTCAGTCACTACTTTTATTTTTTCTCCAAATTGAGAAATCATTATTTTATGATTGTTTGTCAATACTTTAGGCTTAAGGTTGTAACACCTGTCTCCCTTTCCCTAATAAACTCAACCTACTTAACTTTCTTCCTGTGAGTCCATTTTAAAAGCAATGTTTCTGCTCCATCCAGTTCATTTGTGGATAATAAAGAACATTATAAACTGATGAACAAAAGGATAGATACAGAGGCAGTAAAGCATCAAATAGACTGTCAAATTATAGCAGGAAGATTAAGGAGAGGTGAGGTAGATAAGAGATCAATCAAAGGACTTGTATGCATGCATATAAGCATAACCAATGAACATAGACACTGGGGGGGGGGTATGCCTGGGAGGGAAAGGGGCAATGGGGAGATACTTATAAAATTTTTTTAAATTAAATCTTTATTATTCAGATTATTACATTTGTTTCTCATTTTTTCCCCTCCATAGCACCCCTCCACCCCGCTCCCACCCTCCCTCTGCCCTTAGCTCCCTCCCATTGATCTCATCCATAGGTGTATGATTTTTGTCCAGTCTCTCCCTGTACACCCTTCACCCCTTTCCCCCTAAGAATTAACAGTCCACTCCCTT
>PVJN01015041.1:0-45254 GCA_004026805.1 Lasiurus borealis | reverse complement strand
TGGAGATGTGCCTGTAACCAAGGTACATGCCCTTGACCGGAATCGAACCTGGGACCTTTCAGTCCGCAGGCCGACGCTCTATCCATTGAGCCAAACCCGTTTCGACATTTTTTAATTGAAAAAGAACTCTTGATTTCCATATTGCCTCCATCCCCCCTGAAAATAGAACCTCATGCATTTGCCAGATTTCCCTTCTCAGTAAATGTAACCATTGTACACTCGCATCCTCTTGGCAATGAGACAAGGTTTTTCTCCTTCCCTCACCCCACCTCATCTACATCCCGCATCCCTGTGGGTTCCTTCTACCTCCCAAACTTCTTCCCAATCTGCCCTTATGTTCTGTAAAGTAATTGAATTGTCATGCAAATGCAGGCCTATTTGCCCCTCCTGGTATAGACTGAAGAGTCAGTACAGGACTTGCTATCACAGCTACTGAACAACGCAGCTTCGGAAGGAGCCACACACTGTCCACAAAGCGCACAGCAGAAGGAATTCCTGCTCACGTAGGATGGAACCAGGTGAGCGCTAAGACCCATGGAGGCGGCCACGGTTCCAATGGCAGTTCCCCCCATATCTTCAGCACCCCCTGCTCAGAGCACAGAGAGGAGAAGCCCACCCAGCCTCGGTTAATGTGGGTAAACTACCTCTTTCTTCAAACTTTCTTCTCTGCGTTTCTCTCCCCTCTTATCTTCACTGAAATGCCTTATCTGCAAAAGCACGATTCTAAGTCTCTGTCTAGGAAAACAATGACCATTTCTGCTCCTTCTACAAAGTAAAAAAAAAAAGAATCATGAGATTCAAGACATTAATTTAACTTACCCAACCAGCCACTGGCAGACGAATTTCATCTCCAAATGCTGCGCTCTCCTTCACGTAAAATAAAGGCAGACAGTTTTATTCTGCAACCCAATGCACTTAGCATTCCTGAGAGACATGTGCTGCAGACAAATCTGGGGTCTTCAGAGTCTGAATACTTTAAAAATTATTCGCTTCCACCACCTGGAGGCTCATACATGCATTTGTGGACTTGTCCACCCAGTGCTGTGGTGCAAGCTAATAATCAGTTGCTGGTTGATATGTGCGTTGTAGCTCTTCTATGGAAACTCCTGCCTCTGCAGCAGAAAGAGCGGAGAGTTAACCACCAGAGCCTCCATCTTCTCCCGCCTGTATTCATCAATGCAACAAACATGGACTGTCAGCCAGATTTTAAGCTATTTTCTACAATAGAATCTAGAGGTGTATCAGGTAAAAAGACAGAGTCTCTTTTCCCACCTGGGGCTTATGAATAGGTTTCAGAAATTCTGTGTGTCCTCTGCAATGATCAACAACATTCTCTGTGTATGTGGACATATGTGTATATATCTCCAGCGAATGGTCTATAAGACTATCATTTTCACTTGATTAGAATCCAAAAAGCATAGGGATCAATGGGAATGTCAAGGCAACTTTGACTTCTCCCTCTTCTGCCTCCCCAGTAAGATACAAAGCAAACACCAAGATTTGTCACTTTTGCCCTAGCCGGTTTGGCTCAGTGGATAGAGCGTCGGCCTGTGGACTCAAAGGTCCCAGGTTCGATTCTGATCAAGGGCATGTACCTTGGTTGTGGGCACATCCCCAGTGGGGGATGTGCAGGAGGCAGCTGATCAATGTTTCTCTCTCATCGATGTTTCTAACTATTTATTCCTCTCCCCCCTGTAAAAAAAAAAATCAAAATATATATTAAAAATTTTTTGGAAAAAAAAAAAAGATTTTCGTTTTTTCTCCTCAACTGCTTTATTTCTAACCTCTTTTCTCCAAGCTGCCTTTCTTGTTGAAAATAACCTCTTCATAGTCCCTTGAGGTATCCTCACTCTTCTCCAATCTGTTCTCTGAGCAAAAGCCGGCACGTATTTGTGGATCTCTCCTCTGATCATTTCAATCCTACACTTAAATTATTTTAATGACTTCACTTTAATGATTGCTTGTGTGTGATCCTGTGACAATTTATTTCTCTAAAAAGCAATAAATACATTGTCGCATGATTGGCAACAAACATCACCCTTTACCATTCTTTATTCCATGGTGAACTCCACCCTCATCGGAGTTCTCCCACCTCTTCTCATTCTCCACCCACCCTCCTGCCACTGGCATTGTGTTCCTTCTGCAGCCTCCGTGGCAGAATGCCACTGCCGACTCCTCTGGAAGGCCCATCACTCTCCCAGGCAGAGTCAGCTTCTCTTCCCAGGTTCTGTCACTGCTCACGGCTCATGTATCCCACGTGATGAGCCTGGCCTAGACGCTGAAGATGAATGAGACAGTCCCTGCCCCAGACCTTCTGATGTTCCCACCTTTCTGCCCCAGCTTCTCTCTCTTTCTCCAAATTGTATTGTACTCATTGCTTCCCCTGACCCCTCTAACAAAATCAGTTACCCTACTGTGAGGCCTCATAGCTCCATTAATGTCTTCATAGCCCCTGTATAAGCTGGAATTGTGCCGGATTTCATGATCCATTGGTTAATATCTCTTCTTCAGCAAACTGGGCTCTTGGCCATAGTATCCGCCATGCTTCGCAGAATGCTGGGCGCAGGAAGGCAAGGCCTGGCTTACTACCCGGCGCATGAACAAATGAATGATCAAGTGAGTAAATACATAAGCAATATGGTAGAGGCCATACTTTTAAAAAATCACCAAGTCCTGCTGGGACTCAAAGGTGGGAACATCTCCTCAGAAGGTCGGGGGCAGGGACTGTGTCTCATTCATCTTCAGCGTCTAGTCCAGGCTCATCACGTGGATACATGAGCCATGAGCATTCACAGAACCTGGGAAAAGAAGCTGACTCTGCCTGGGAGAGTGATGGGGGCTTCCAGAGGAGTCGGCAGGTGACATCGGTCATACAGGGAAACTGAAAGTACCAGATCAAAGGGGAAAGCAGTAGGCAAAGGGCTTTCCAACAGAAGAGATAAGTACAAAGGCCCGAAGCCACGTACAAAAAAAGGAGCACAAATTCTGAGAAGAAAAAGGAGGGTAAGTTCTGATCTGCCTTCTTGGAGGGAGGGCCTTGTTGCCCCAGCTGCTGTGTGTGTGGAGGGCTGACACCTCCAGCTGCCAGCTCTTTAGGGGTGGCCTCTTTGCAGAGAGGTCACCTATTCTAGGAACAGCCACCTCCCAGGCGCAAGTCCTAGACATTGGGGATCACCCAGGGACATTCTAGAAGCATTTGAAGTCTAGTGCTCAAAGCAAGATCCACAATGGCCACCAGCACCACCAGTAGGGTTGATGGGTGTCACCAATGGCCCTGCATCATCACAACCTAACTGCGCCCTCAACCCTCTTCCCCAAAGTATTGATCTCACCTGAGCAGTAAACTGTGTGAAAGGGTAGGTGGGGGAAGCTTCCAGAATGTGTTTATACTGGGGAACCAATTGGAAAGTGAGTTTGGGGCTAGAGTGTAAGGCCCTCCAGGGCTGCGCTAAGAGGTGCCCAGGTTCCCCCCAAGGAGGGAGGAAGCAGGGAGGCATTCAAAGCAGAGGATGCTGGGGTTAGAGGTCTGTACGGGAAAGACCTCCCCCACTGCTGTGTAGGGGCTCTACAGGGAGGAAGCACGGAGACCTGCTGGGAGTGCATTGGATCAGCCTAGGAAGGAGAACCGTGAGGTTCAGGCTGCAGAAGTGGCGGGTGATGGTGAGGAAGATGGGTGTTGAGGAGGAAGAGTCAGTAGGCCTTCCTGACACATTGTCTCTGGGGCAGAGTAAGTCATAAGCGAGCACTGACACCGAGGGAGAGTGAGTCCCAGGTGCGGTGGAGAAACACTGCTAACGGGTTAAAAATAACATCAAGCATGAACAAAGCTGGATTATACGCTTACACATCTGCTGAGAGGAGAGCTCTTTTGTGGAGTGTGGTTATCACAAAAATAATAAAAAGAGTGGTAGGGAATGCTTTGAAGAGAATGGCTGTTTATGGCATAGAGTATGGTTATGGTTTCACAGGTGTTTTCTTATGTCCACACTCATCCAGTTGTGTACACCAAGTTGTACAGCTTTGCATATGTCAAATGTACCTCAATAAAGTAATTTAAAATATATATATACTGTATAGATAGAGATAGAAATAGAGATAGAGAGAGAGAGAGAGAGAGAGAGAGAGAGAGAGAGAGAGAGGGATATATGGCAACCTGGAAGAGAAGTTCTTCCTTCCAAGGCTCTTTTCAAGGCACCCACCTCTGCAAGAATGAAAATGGTGACTGAGATATTCCAACAGCTACCACCTACTTCATAAACCAGCAAAGTTTCATATGAAAAGAGCCATCATCAAAGTTTTGGTTCCTTTGTTAGGATCTTGGGGCTTTTTGCTTGATGTAATCTGGTATTAAATTGCTAGAGAACATTCTCATGCCAAAGAGACAGATCCTCATAGAAGAGAAGGATCAAGGGTATGAATCTGCAAAAAGTAAGGCCAAAGCAATGCTGAGAGAAGAACTTGGCAGGAATATTATTCATTAAATAAATATAGAGAGTACCCTCCAAAAATATCTATGCACATTTTAAGAACTGATAGCTCCACTGATGTTTCTTTTTTTTCAGATTTAACCCATTGGAATTAATAATTCAAATTCTGTATATTTTTTTGAGACACTGTGTATTTATTGAGCATCTTCTATATGCTATGCTAGGGACCGGAAATACAGTAATGAGGAAAGGCCCATGGACTCCATGCTAGAAAACAAGCACATAACTGGGGAGATTAATTATACAGAAATTATGGATTGCTGGGTCTAGCACGGCCTGGCACATCAGTTTAGTTCCAATCCCTCCTATTAGAAATCTGCAGCTGTGTATTTTGAACTGGAATTACTGTTACTGGTTCTTTCCTCTACCTGCAAGAGTAGATAAATATACCGATCCTTATCGGAACCCTTCCCAGCGGTGTGACTTGGAGCAAGTTGCACACCTAACCAATGCAGACGATTACACCAGCAACTCTAGGTGCACTTGAAGATGCACTCAGACACTGTGTGCTATGTTTATTCCACTACAGGGATGCGTCACATAAACATTCACCTTACCCGAATTCAACAAAACCAGAGGAAGATGAGGAGGAGGAGAGGGAACCAACTTAAAGTTTTGGCCCAAATGGACAGCATAATGGGTAGAACTGAGAGAAAAAATGAACTAGAGAGGATGATTTAACATTGATGTTAATAGAGGTGTGCAGGACCCATTGATGTTTCTAACTCTATCCCTCTCCCTTCCTCTCTGTAAAAAAAAATAATAAAATATATATATATTTCAAAAATTATTAGGATATCTAAGGTGGTAGCAGCACAGCATTGAGCTGAATCCGGGGACCTTCTGAGGACAAGGCCCAGGATTCACACCCATGAAGCAGGCCCAGGGCAGGACTCTTCATTCCTATCTGCTCAGTGACTGTTGGCTCCTGCATTCTTCTAATGTGCTGAACATGTTGTCCTGCAATTAAGCTGATTCCAGGGTAAAAACATACGTCTGTTTACCTGTTCTGTTTCCAGCGGTCACTAAGCAGAAGCAATCTTTTTGTCTACGTAAAACCAGACAGGCTGTCCTTCAATTGAAGGGATTTTCAAGGGAGGGTTTCACTTTGCTTTCCCTTTATGCACTGGCTTCCAGAAGCTTTCAGAATGTGAAAGTCTGCCTTCATTTCTCCAGGGATTTCAAGGCAAGGGGTTAACCTTGAGTCAGAGTATGAACTACCTTCTTTACCCACAGCACCTCATTCAACCTCAGACCACTGCCACCCTGTTTCCTAGAACAAGAGGAAGGGGAGACTCAACACAGGGGAGCAGTTTGCTCAAGAGACCTAGCAAAGAAATGGCAAATCTGGGGCTCACATACGGGTCTTTGGACCCCAAGGGCCACACTCTTTTGATGGTGTCTTAATAAATGTTTGCTGTCTTCCAACACTCTGCTTGTCTGCAAATCTGGCCCCAACTCTTTGAAATGAAGACTTGTGTGGCATACAGGAAGTGTGCTTTTTTGAATTATGAGAACAGAGAATGGTTCACCGACTCACTTAACATAGAAGGTGGGAGACGGAGCCCCAGGGAGACTCGGAGTCTGACCTGAGCTTCCAGGGCCTTGATGGTGGGTGGTGGAAACTCTGGTTGACATCACTAACCCCCACCCACCAAACGTGAGCCCGGTGGAGAGAATCTTATAAGGGGGGACATACCAAAAGTCATTTTAGAAGGAGTGATCAATGGAACTGATGTCACTGACAATGAAAAGCTCAGTTGTTGAAAGACAAGAGTTAGTGGTGAGCTTGAAGTGATATATCATGTGCCAGATACTTGTTCAGCCCTTTAGTAGAATCCTATCATATTAAATTCTCTTGCTAGTCAAATGAGGAAAGAATTATTATTATTATTGCCATTCCTTAGCCCTTTGTGGATGTTAAGCTTCAGAGAGGTACAGTAATTTTCCCCAAATTGCTGAAGAGCTGGGTTCAAATTTAGCTGTTGTTCCCCAGCCCATGCTCTAAACTAGTCCGCTCTGTAGGGTATAATAAGAATATCAGGTGATGCTCCTTTTTATAAAAATAAAACTGAGATCCAGAGAAATGATAGAATACAGGGTCTTAGAATCTCAGGATTGAAATACACTTTAAAATTCACCCAAACACCTTTATACCCAGTTTGTGACTTGACATATTTTAATAGCCTTATTGAAATATGTGGTTTGAATAGCCACAAACCACAATTTCATCAATTTACAGATACAATTTAATTGTTTTTAGAAAATTCACCAGGCATGAAGTATGCTCCAATGTAAATCTATAATCAAAGTTGTGTGCCAATCTATAATAAATTTTTAGAACATTACTATCATGCCCCCTCCCCCCAAAAAAAACCTCTGTACCCAATATCAGTGAATCCACATCAGACCTCCAACCCCAGCCCTGGGCAACCACTAATTTGTCTCTATGGATTTGCCTATTGGGAACATTTAATAAAAATGGAGTCATATGTGGATTAATAGATTGGCTTCTTTCACTTAGCTTAGTATCTGTTTCTGAATATCTTAAAGGCAGCAAATTAATGGTAGCCACAAGGAATGGTGGAGGTAAGCATGTTTTCTCATGAAATCTTCATTAGCTCCATCCTATAAAGTGCCAAATAAACATGAAATCTAAGTTATGAGTTGAATTGTGCTTCTTCTCCCAAAATTCATATGTTGTATTCCTAAAATCCAGCATTTTTGAAAGTGAGTTTACTTAGAGATGGGGTCATTACAGAGCTAACAGAATTATTAGAACAGGCTCTAATCCAACATAACTGCTATCCTTATAATAAAAGGAAAGTTGAAAACAGACATGCACACCAGGAGAATGACATGGGAACACTGGAGTTAGGATACACCAGCCAAGGAACTACTGGAAGCTCAAAGAAGGGCCTGGGAAATATTTGCCCTCAAAGCTCTCAGAAGGGACCAACTCTGCCAATTACTAGAGATCAGATTTCTAACCTCTAGAACTGTGAGATAATACATTCTGTTGTTAACACCCAAGCTGTGCTATTTTGTTGTAGCAGCCCTAGTACACTAATACAATATTTACACAGTTTCTACATATTTCCTCTCCCTGGCAAGTATGTTGTCACCCTTAAATCTACTCTCCATCAACATCTAAATATCGCCATTTCTCTAAAATCATACCCATAATATTTTTACCCGATCCTGGTCTTCCAAAGGTCCCTAGTTTAGGCCCTGGCAGTCCTCACCAAATAAATGTCCCAGCAAGAATTCCAGAAGTCGTCATTGACTCCTCTTCTCCTTTGTGCCCCACCCAACCACACCCACCCATGCACATATACACACATGTACACATACACTCAGCTCTAGGATAAGTGTTTCACAAGAGGATTCTAACATGCCTCTTAAGACAGTGTCAGTACTGTTTAAAAATATCCCAGATCATTCAAACTTAAACTTACAGATTTCTTCATGAAGTCAGCAAATTATTATCAGAACCTTAAAATAAATAAAGTCACAGAATCTCAGTATTGAATATCTATGTAAACCCTGATTAAGATATTCAGCTACTTAGTCCATGGCTCTTTAAAAAGAATAATATGTCATGGCCAAATATAAATTAGCTCAGGAATGCTAGTCAGCTGCCTCTCAGTTTACTGGCCCAGAATATTATTATATAAACACTAGAGGCTCAGTGCACAAAATCCGTGCACTTGGGGGCGGGGGTGGTCCCTTAGCCCAGCCTGCACCCCCTCACAGTCCAGACATCCCCTGAGAGGTCCTTAGCACACTGCTTAGGAGGCAGGAGAGTCTCCCGCCACCACCACTGTGCTCACCAGTAGCGAGTCTGGCTTCTGGCTGAATGGAACTCCCCCTGTGGGAGTGCACTGACCACATGGGGCAACTCCTGTGTTGAGTGCCTGCCCCTGGTGGTCAGTATTCATCATAGTGACCAGTTGTTCTGTTGTTTGGTCGATTCACATATTAGCCTTTTATTATGTAGGATGTTATTATACAACCCAGTATGATTTGCCTAGGAAAATCCTGCATTCCTTGTTACTTAGTAGCCTAATACATTTTCAATATATCTTTTTTCTTTTTTCTTTTTGCAGGAAACCTTTTAAGTTTCTTGGCTCTGGACATCATGCTTTTCCCATTTTTTAATACACTAATCATTTGGAAAAACTGTAACCTATTGAAATGTCTGTCTACTAGAGCCTCTTACCAATATTAATGCAGAAAAAATCCTCCCTGCCAACATTTAATGGAGGTGAGCAGTTACATAATAGTCAAAAACAACCTTTCTAACATCGGAATTTGAATTTAAAGCCCCAAATCCACTTACTGGAGAAAAATTTCCTGGAATATTTTCTTTAGGTCTGAAATTCAACCCAACTGAATGTCACTACCATCATCATCTATGGCTGTGTAACTAAATATCACTCAAATAAGACAAAAAAAGAATGTATTATTGTCTTCCATGGTCCCATGCATTGACTGAGCTTAGCTGGTTGGTTCTCCTATTAGGTTTCTCATGTGGTTGCAGCTGGTTGACAGTTGACCTATTCTGATCTAAAGTCTTGCCTGGATTGCAGGTCCAAAATGGCTCGCTCACATGACTAGTAAATGATGCAGGTTGCTGGCAGGAAGATCCATGGGGATTGTTGACCAGGACACTCTTTGCAACTCAGATAGTCAACATTGTCAGAGAAGTAAGACCAGGACTTTAACAGGCACAGAAGCCAATGACCAGCTGGAGCAGCCCACTGCCAGCTCCCTTATATCCTTTACAGAATAAAGACATATCATTGAAAGCCCTAGAAATTCCTGAGAAAAAAAAATCCTATTCCACTTAGTGATCCGGGTCTCAGTCCTGTGTGGAGAGAGACCTCTGGAACACCTCCAACATCCTTGAAGGTTCTTGGAGCACTGGCTTCGAGTCTGACAAGCCTACGTTCCCAGCTGAGAGATTTGACAACTTCTTAAGCCCCCTCTTTAAAATGAAGACAACATTGTACAATTTATGAAGTTGTGGTGAGATTTTTAAGAAGTTAATATGGCCGAGACCAGTTTGGCTCAGTGGATAGAGCATTGGCCTGCAGACTGAAAGGTCCCAGGTTCGATTCCGGTCGGGAGCATGTACCTTGGTTGCGGGCACATCTCCAGTGTTGGGCGTGCAGGAGGTGGCTGATCGATGTCTCTCTCTCATCGATGTTTCTGACTTTCTATCCCTCTCTCTTCCTCTCTGTAAAAAATCAATAAAATATATTTTAAAAAAAGAAGTTAATATGTGTGAACTGCCTTGTAAAAGGTGGAAGGTTAATGAATTGTATTTATTATCACTGCCATTAATGTTATTGTTTTTGCAGAGAAAAAAGAAGGGTTACGTTTGGATAAAAACAATGATTTTCATATTTTAAACATCTATAGCTTAAAATATTATTCCCTTTTTTAATCTAACTATGGTTCCATTTTCATATTAAAAGTCACATGAAACTATGCAGTCTACATTCTCTCAATTAGTTTCCTACCTGAACATATTTCTATTCTATACATGGTTAAAAAGAAAGCATTAGACTGTGTGTGTGTGTGTGTGTGAGCACAGGGAAAGGATTGGAAGAACATATACCAATATGTTAAGACTGCTTATCTTTAGGTCATAATATTAGTCACACCTTTGTAATTTCCCCCATATCCTAAAGAATTACTCTTAACTCAAAAGAAGCAAATAATACGATGTGCTCCCATGTATGCCAGACTTCTTGTCAAGAAAATAGAAGATACATAATACATGAAATATAAAACTATACAAATACAAAATATATAAAATATAAAACTACTTTTCTGGCTGTCCGGATGAGCCTATAAATAATGGAAACTAGCATTTCTGTAGTTACAAAGGCCATTCAGTTATTTGCCCTCATTTACAGTTGTCAAGACCGGCAATGTCCTGGGAATTCGGACAGACTCTGAAAATGCTTAGATAAAATGAGACCCTTCTCCCTCTTAAAAAAAACACCCACCTCTCTCTAAGCTTCCCCACCTGTCAATAATCTGGTGCACCCTTCCTCTCCAGCCCCCTCTAAAGGTATCTCTCTTATGTTGCCACACTGTGTGTGTCTGAGGAACCTGGGCAAGTGTTCTTGACCTCAATGGATCATGTGATCCTTGGAGAAAGAGATGGACCCCTCTCTACATCTCTCTTCACTCTGATTGGTTCACTTAGTGGAAGCCAAGTCATTATCTGATGAATTAAATGTTGCTCAACTCCATTTTTTCATAAAGTAGCTCAAACTGAGGCAGGTTTGTTATATGCCTGGAGTCACACAGCAGAGCCAGAATCTCTGCTCCTTCCACCCCAGCTTGTACCACTGTGTTCCACCAGTCAATGCTATGGGCAGCTTGGACAGGTGTGACATGTAGCTAGTGGGACAGGAGGAACCAGGGACACATGCCTGTCCATGAGGAACCTTCTGGACAACTGCCTTCCCTACCAAGTGCTCTACCTGGCAGTGTGGTCCCACGGGGCAAGGCCTGTCCTACTTAGATGAGGTAGTTGTACAGCCTGAAGTGGCACAGCAGAGAAGTGCTGAGCTCTGAAGTAAGCAGGCCTGGGATTGAATTGCATTTCTTACCAGCTGTGTAATATGGGGCAAATCATTTTTTTTTCCTGAGTTGTTTTCTCCTCTGCTAAATGGGAGATATAGCACCTACCTGGAAGGAACTATGTAGATGACCAGCAAAGGAGGGCTGTTCTGTATTATTATTTTAATATATTTTTATAGATTTCAGAGAGAACGGGGGAGAGAGAAACATCAATGATAAGAGAGATTCATTGATTGGCTGCCTCATGTATGCCCCTTACTGGGGATAGATCCCACCACCCAGGCATATACTCTGACTGGGAATTGAACTGAGACCTCCTAATTCATAGGTCAATGCTCAACCACTGGATCACATTGACTGGTTTTATCTGTATTATTAATGGTTTTGACAATGACACAGTGCTCGTGTTACCCACAAATGTAACTTCACTGTCATACCAAATATCTATCCACTATCACATCTCTCATCTTCTGCCCTGTGGATGAGGCTCAGGACTAGACTACATGCTGTCTGGAGTAAGAAATAAGTAATAGTAATAAGACTTTTTTCTGGAATTCTTAAGGAACCACCTTTGGAGAGGCTCAGGGTATGTACAGTGGGTCTCTCTCCATCCCAGGGGTTCACAGCTACTTGGGGGTCCTGTGCACTCACCATGCCTCTTTCTTCCCTAGACTCCCTGTCTGCTATGTGTTTTCTTGGATGAGTCATTCACATAAGACAACATGTCAAAAGGCAGTAGATTAATCAGTGTCTCCATTTTTACTAATGCTAGGTGCCCAGAGAAGAGAACCATTGGTAAGAATTAGAGGTGTTCAGTATCTTCTGAAAGAGATGATGTTTGGACTGCACTCAACTAGGGTCAAGGCCTTGGTCCACTCACACGTTGAGCCTTACATGACATCAAAGGGATTCATCATAGATACTGTGGAGAGGCAGCATGGTGTTGTGTGTAGGATGGACATGAGGATAGATGGAGCTGTTAAATTTCAATGAGGGCTCAGTTCTCACCCCGCCCATCCCCACTTTCTGCGACACACAGCTTTGCAGCACCGTCTCACTCTGAACTAGCCTGGACATGCCGGGCTAGCAATGACAGGGGCATGAGATTGCAATGCCCAGAATGCAAGGCTGTTTCAAGACACTACTTGTGTCATGTTTTACCATTGGCTCAAGCGAGTCATGTGATGAAGCCTACTCTCAAAGGGTCAGCCAGAACCGTGGCAGGACTGAAATAGCCTCTATAAGCCAGCAGATCTGCAGGCAATGGCCCAGAGAAGGAGCAAACCCGGCCCAAATTAGTAACCAACTCATAGGGCAGCCATGTTCCCCACCAGCTCCTGTCTTCCTGCCTGGCCAACTTCTACCCTATCTGCACAACAGAAACGAAGGAAAGAGGTTATGGAGGGTACCTGTGACTTGGTCAGGAGTCCCAGCTCTGTTTTCTCGCTCACTGAGTCTTGGACAGGCCCCTGCACCTTGCCTGTCCTCCTCCATTTTCTTCCAGTGGAGAGAGGTAGCAATGCCAACACCTGTTCTAAGTCCTTCCCATGCTCAGTTTATTTTGGTTTGGTTTGGTTTGGTTTTATTCAAGAAGAACTTACTGAACACAGGACACGTGACTTACTTTTTCAATGGTTCCCTGAAGCCTACTCATAAGTGCCAAGCTCCATAACTAGGCGCTCAGAGGCCCTCTGTGATCTGAGCACTTTCTAACTTCTAAGCTGTCTGCGTTCTGCTTTGCATTGGAGCTGTTTCTGCAGAAATCTTATCTTGACTACTCTGGGGAACCTCTTCAGGACAGGATTGGGGTTAGCCAACGTTTATCGGAGGATCTGGGCTCCAGTAGCAGGTACTTCGGATGTTCGTGACTTGTTGATGAGATAAAGTATCAGACAATGCCAAGATGTGGCTAATGTCATCCTCTGAGGTGAAAAGTGTGCTGGATGGGAGTCAGAAGACTTATTTCTAGTTATTAACTCAGCTTCTTGCCTCTGGATGAACTTGGAACGATTATTTATTCTTGCCAAGTGTCAATATTCTTGTCTTGTAGATAAAATGATTATATCAATTTCTCTGGTTATTGTAAGGGGAATGAAAGTGCAAGTTAAGAGAAAAAAGAGCCGAAACTGGTTTGGCTCTGTGGATAGAGCATCGGTCTGTGGACTGAAAGGTCCCAGGTTCGATTCTGGTCAAGGGCATGTACCTTGGTTGCAGGCACATCCTCAGTGGGGGGCATGCAGGAGGCAGCTGATTGATGTTTCTCTCTTATCAATGTTTCTAGCTCTCTATCTCTCTCCTTTCCTCTCTGTGGAAAATCAATAAAATATATTAAAAGAAAGGAAAAATATGCAAGACAACCTAAAAGAAATATCACTGGCATTATTATTTAAACCAGAGCCTTTGAGAAGTCCAAGGCTGTCGCCACCAGACCTGGGACAATGCAGAGTTTAACGGGGGTTTCTTTCCACTAGAGTCAGCTAACTTAATTTTGTTTTGCAAAAATAAAGACACATTTTATTTGAACAAATTATGCATCTTAAAACTAGAGGTAACATCACTGAGTCAAAGACTTTAAATTAGAATAGAGTCAAAGACATCAGGCAAGATAAGTAAATGGCTCTGTGAAAAGTAAAATGTAAGAGGTAATAAGGCCTCATTATACTAATTTTACAACAAGACCATTACGGACCATCAAGGCCAAGTGATTTGCACAAGCTAATGAGTCAAATATTATACAAAATATCTCAAGAAAGAAAAAAACAGATCTCTATTATATACACACACAGCCGTGTTTGGTTGCTCAGCTCATGGGAACACTTTCTGTGACTGTCCCAGGCTGTCCAGATAGAGATACCTCAAAGGATAGTGTTGAAGTGAAGAGAGCTTCCACTAACCAAACCCAGCCAAGAATGTCCCGTGTGAAAACTCAGTAGCCAACACACTGTGGCACCATTGCAGAAGTGAACATATTTTTGCTTCTTTCTATCATAAAACCAAGTTCACTGGCAGTCGGAACCTGTGTCTGCATTGGAGACCCTGCGCTCAGTTGATTCTAAACCAGAGAGATCCATGAGCCTTTGATTGGTCTGGAGATAGAGTAAGTGCTGAGAAAAGAGGAGGAGGTCCTGGGTGCAGTGGGAAGGTCTGCCTTCTGCCTGGGGCACTTGCCCATTCAGGTTCTGCAGGTGTCTCTTTGGAAGGTGCTGCACTGCCACAGGCAACCTCCCTCTGACCCGCCCTGGAAATCCTTGCCCACAAAGGAGAGGGTGGTCCTAAGTAGGCCAGTCATCCTACTTCAGGGCCATTCATTTTACAACCGAAATTACAACTGCGCTCCCAGACACTGGCCTTTCAGCTTTGGGTTACAGTCAGTCTTGCCAGGAAGCCAAAGAAAGTGGCTACTTCTGTGGGGATAAGGGAGAGATGAGCAGACTGTTTGGTTTGGAAACATTGCCCTTTAAGTCTGTCTGAAATTCTTTCATTAAAACTTAAACTTTCACTTTGCTTCTCTTCATAATCTTACGAAAGACTATCCTTGGGAGAAGAAGATTCCCTTTCAACATCGTTAAGGCATCCTTAGAGATCACCTGATCACCTGCCTCATGTTTTAGGTAGGAATGCAGAAACAAGGATGATTAAGGAACTGGCCCCAGGTCACCCAGCAAGGTAGCAGCCAACAAAACACAAACACCAGGTTCTCACCACTCTTTCAGAGAGAAAAGGAGAAGGAGACAGAGATAGAAACATCAGTGATGAGAGAGAATCATTGACTGGCTGCCTCCTGCACGCCCCCACTGGGGATTGAGCCTGCAACTCAGGCATGTGCCCTTGGCCAGAATCGAACCTGGGACCCTTCAGTCCGCAGGCTGACACTCTATCCACTGAGCCAAGCCAGCTAGAGCTCTCACCACCCTTGTCCAGCCCACTTTCTACTGGCTCATATTCAACTTCCCAGCTGTTTAGGAAATCCCAGCAAGGATTCTTGGGTCTCACAAGCCAGTTTCCCTGAACTTGACACCGGGAGGAGAGAAGTGAGTAGGAACAGGTTTTCACTCTGAATGTTCAGTCAGTCTACACAGAGAAGCACAGTCATAAAACAAAGACCAAAGCAATCCCATCAAAGGAATGCTTCAGTGCTGGCCTATAAAGGTGCCAGGGGAGGACAGAAGATGGAAGTCCCTCTGGACAGACAGGGTTGGAGAGGCCTCTCCAAGGAGATTACCGCTGAGCTGACTCTCAAAGGCAAAATGTGATGCAACAAGACAATGAAGGACTATGGGCAGTGTTCAAAGACCTATTCTAAGCTGTGCCTAGATCCTCTAGATCAGTGGTTCTCAACCTTCCTAATGCCACAACCCTTTAATACAGTTCCTTATGTTGTGGTGACCCCCAACCATAAAATTATGTTTGTTGCTACTTCATCACTGTCATTTTGCTACTGTTATGAATCATAATGTACATATCTGTGTTTTCCGATGGTCTTAGGCTCTACAGCAGCGATTCTCAACCTGTCGGTCACAGCCCACAGGTTGAGAACTGCTAGCAGGGTCACCTAAAACCATGGGAAAACACAGATATGTACATTATTATCCATAACAGTAGCAAAATTACAGTTATGAAGTAGCAATGAAAATAATTTTATGGTAGGGGTCACCAAATGAGGAACTGTATTAAAGGATCATGGCATTAGGAAGGTTGAGAACCACTGCTCTAGATCCTCTCTGGAGGATGGAACAGTGAGATATGCTAGAAAACAGGCAAGAACTGATCCTGGATGACCTTGTATATTGTAATAGTGGTCAAGGATTTTACCGAGTACCAATGGCTAGTGCACTAGTTTGATAAGGCTAGTGTAACAATGCAGCACAAACTGGGGGTGAGTAGCTTAAATGACAGAAATGTATTATCTCATAGTTCTGGAGGCTGGAAGTCTGATATCCAGGTATCTGTAGGGTTGGTTGCTCCTGAAGGCAGTGAGGAAAAATCTGTGCCGTGCCTCTCTCCTGGTTTCTGATGGTTTGATGACAATCTAAACAGAGATGTTGGTAGGAAGTTCAAAGTACAAGAAATAATAGAGATTTATTTTTAAAAAACATATTTTTATTGATTTCAGAGAGGAAGGGAGAAGGAGAGAGAGAAACATCAATGATGAGAATCACTGATTAGCTACCAACTGCACACCCCCTACTGGGGATCAAGCCTGCAACCCGGGCATGTGCTCTTGACTGGAATCAAACCCTAGACCCTTCAGTCTGTAGGCCAATGTTCTATCCACTGAGCCAAACCAGCTAGGGCAAGAATGGGGATTTCTTGCCACAGCTACTTCAAAAGACCTACTAAGTGGATGACAGTCTGCTGGAGTTTGAGAAACAGATGTGAATTACAGCAGATATTTTGTTCCTGCCTCCTTAAGAAAAAATCCCCAATGTGGGTTATGTTAATCTTTCCATGTGTTCAAAGAAGATGGTTCCAGCCTAGGCCCAAGGAATGATACTGATCAGTCCAAACCAATAGAGGTGATTCTATTCCTTTTGACAGGGGCTCCGTTAGGCATGGCTATGTGATGCAGCCCTGGGCAGTGATAAAATATTTTCCTCCCTGATAAAAAGAAATAGGTAACCCTAGCCAGTTTGGCTCAGTGAGTAGAGTGTCAGCCTGCGGACTAAAGGGTTTCAGGTTTGATTTCAGTCCAGGGCATATGCTGGCTCAATCCCCAATAGGAAGCATGCACGAAGCAGTCCATCAGTAATCCTCTTTCATCATAGATGTTTCTATCTTTCTCTCTCTCTCCCTTCCTTTCTGAAATCAATAAAAATATATATATTTTTTTAAAAAAGAGAGAGATAGGTCCCTACCTGTTTTGGCTCAGTGGATAAAACATTGGCCTTTAGATGAAGGGTCCCGGGTTTGATTCCGGTCAAGGGCACATGCAGGAGGCAGCTAATCAATATTTCTCATTACTGATGATTCTCTCTCTCTCTATTTCACAAAACAAATGGAGAGAGAGTTAGAAATAGATAGAGGGAGAGAGAGAGAGCGAGAGAGAGAGAGAGAAAAGAGAAAAGAGAGAAGGGTGGGTAAAAAGAAACACCCTCACAGACAACTCCATAAACAATGTTTAACCTGGCACGGGTGGCTCAGTTAAAATGACACACAGAATTAGCTGCCTGGCTTCTCTGAAAGATATTCTCCACCACATGACCATCTCCCCATAACTGATATGTCAAGACCTGCCAGACTGTATTAGCCACAAGACCATCACCTCCCCAAGATCATACTGACATAACGCTGTTCTTAGTGTTAGTGCTTCCCCTAAATATTCAATAGATGAGGAATTTTATTCTGATTATCAGAATATGATAGCTTTCCTCTAGGAAGATGGATCCACCAAAATGACAAGCCCTCATCTTCCTCATGGCTGCACTTCCAACCCCTGGAATACTGAAGGTTAGCCAAGAGTCAGAGTCATGCTTTGATGAAAAATAACCAATCACCTCAGGATCTGCTTTGGAAATGAGAAGAGAAGAAGCTCTCAGCATTTTTAACTTGTTCTCTCCACTGTGAACGGATTCTCTTCTCCCTGTGGTTCATGAGGCCTTGTCTCAAGCTACGGATGGTAGAGCGTGTTTCAGGCCACCGTTTTCCAACATGTGTTATCTGGTTATGTCCCACAAGACACCAAGATTTCTACAGCAAAAACAAGGCAAGTAGAAATAAGGAGCTCCTATTGTTCTATCCACTTACACAGATTGCTTTACTTTGTACAGATTTCTTTAACTCCTTATTTATTTACATCTAGAGATATCTGAGCCAGTAATAATCAGCTAGTGTGTTAACACATGTTAAATACTGTGAATGATCCAAGCATATGTTAGATGTTCATTAAATGTGAGCTATTTTATGAGTAAGATAGGTCAGGTTGTGCAAACAGCTCTAAAGTCTCAGCGGCTAAGAACAGCAAAAAGTGACTCTGCTCACCCTACATTTCCATCACATGTTAGCATTGGAGTGGAGACTCATCTTCATTTCCATAATCAAACCAAAGGTGACCTCTAGTAATGGCGCTCCACTTCTGCTCACATTTCAGTGGCTCAAGCAAGACATGTGTCTCCTCACCTAACTTTAACAGCAGGGGACATTCATTCTCTCAGCGCACCCAGAAATGGAGAGGGAGATGAGGTACTGGTGAGTGTTTGTGTCAGCAATCGTCTGTATATCTATTTCCTATCACTATCATTGTTTTTGTTATTATTGCTATCAATATGACTTTCTAAGAATCAATATCTTCAAAATTACTCAGCAAAGGAACCAGTTTCCCTTGGACGACCCATTCATAAGGAGCACAGCTTAAGAAATGCTCACCCAGAATAATTCCCATGCTGCCCCATCCCTCCAAGGCTTTATTCATGCCTGAATGATGTAGTTGGTGCTAAATTCTCTGCTCTGTGCCCTGACTTTATACCTGTGGTTGAGACGCCATCTCACCTCTCCTCTTATCACTTTGCGTCTTTGGCCACCATCTTGCCTCTGCTCTACCTCAGCACTCACCCTGCCCTCTTACCCCACTGCCCTCTCCTTGCACACCTCCCATCCAACTGGACATATACCTTTGCCCTGTCTCCAACTTCAGTCAAAGAAAGAGAAAGAAATTTGGAAAATCAGCCAGCAAACAAGCTTCTGTGTTCTGATTGCGGATCACACAAAGAGAATTCAATGTATTTTCACATTCCAGCATTTTCCTGGAATAATATAATTACGTTCCTAATGGATAGGGGGAATAGAATTAGTGTCCCTCATTTTCCCCTCTTGCAGTTGGCCATTTGGGGTGGAAAAGTTGGGGGAAAGGATAGAATGGCAAGATGCTGGCCCACCTAAAATGTCTGTTATGAAACTGCACGCCCTGTAAGAAAAAATAAGTTATATTCTCAGAACAAATTCCAGTGAATCAGCTCAATTCAGCCTCCTATCTTCATCTGTCTCTAAAGTGGCTTATTTAAATTTTAATAGAAAATATTCAATGTGGGTTCAAATGGAGAGAAAGGAAATAACACTGTTTATCCCTCAGATAAAATTGTGTCAGGATCAAAAAAAAGAGAGGAGAGAGGGAAATGGGATGCAAATTTCTTGAAAACAACCTCCTATGTTCCACTTCTTAGGGACCGGACAAAGCAATATAAAGTCTATTGTACTGAACAAAAGCAACATTGAGAAACTCTGCCCTTTTTATTGGGCTCTTTAAAAAATCATTCAAAGAAGAGAAGTGCCCATGGGGAAAGTGAGAAAAGCTTGCAAAAGAAAATTTTGCTACCTCCATGGAAGAGTTGCAGGAGAAAAAGAATAGGAGAGCACATTGGGCAGCCAGGAAAGTCCTTCCCGGGCTTGGAAGTAAAAGATATGAGTTCAAATCCTGACTCTGCCACTGACTAGCCATGTAACATGGGATAAGTAAGTTAACAGTGAGATAGTGTACATTATTATCTCTAATAAGGAGAATTATAACTGCTGCGGCATGGTGCTCTCATGAAAAGAAAATGTCTTCCCCAGCCCATCCTCCTCCAGGATCATATGACCATGACCTTCATACCCTTTGGACCAAGAGTTGGCAAACTCTAGCCCGAAGGCTAAATCTGGCCTGCTTGCTGTGCTTCCATACGGCTTGATTGACAGAGCCATGCCTTTTGTTTACCATTGTCTAAGGCCACACACAGAGACCACAGACCCACAGAGCCTAGAGCTGTGGTCAGCAAACTGCGGTTCGTGAGCCACATGCAGCTCTTTGGCCCCTTGAGTGTGGCTCTTCCAGAAAATACCATGACTTGGGCAAGTCTATTTTGAAGAAGTGGCGTTAGAAGTTTAAGTTTAAAAAATTTGACTCTCAGAAGAAATTTTAATAGTTGTACTGTTGATATTTGGCTCTGTTGACTAATGAGTTTGCCGACCACTGGCCTAGAATATTTATCTGGCGTTTTGCTAAAAATGTTTGCTGAGTCTTCCTCCAGATAGCTGTGAAATTTGGGAGTCATCTCAGGCAAACCCATCATCTTTAGTCTCAGGTCCAATCAGTCACCATATCCTTTGGATTTTAACTCCAAAATATCTCTGGAATCTTTGCACATCTCCAGAACCACCATTCCATCCATCTCACCACCAGGACTTCCTGAGTCTGCCCACTTTGGTGCCTGCCCATTTTCCAAGGCTTTGCATCAATTCTGAGCTTCTTGTTTAATTCATTTCCTGTTTAAATAAGCCAGTTTCTTTCTTTTGTTTGTTTGCGAACAAACTGAGAAGGAAAAATACCTATTATGTACAAATAATTCATTTTCTTGTTATCTCATCAATTGTCAGAACAACTGTACTAAATGGGCAGTATTCCAGTATGGAACTATTTTTTTTAGGATTCCACATGTTAAAAGTGCATAAACAAAAAAAGTTCTTCTAACTAATAGAATTTATAATGGTCAGTCACTTATTAAGTCACCTGTTAGTAATGCATGTGGCCTACTGTGATTTGATGGGCTGAAGGTACCTCTGTGCAAAGCCTCAGTGATATCTCTGTGCATGCCATGGGAGTTCTTGGCCATTTACATAATCCTAATATATAAAAACCCAGAGTTTGTAACTACCAAAGGATTGAGCAACTGGAAGTCAATCCTGCAGTCAGTGCTGGGAACATTGAATACTGAGGAGCTGTGGATCAGACCCAGACATAGGCCTGGAGAGAGAAGTAGGGTCTGATCCATAACCTCTGTGGCAGCTATTGATCAGCTCTTGACTCTCTCTTTCTCTCTGGTGCCTCTCTTTCTCTCCCGGCCTCCGAGAGTGGCTGCTGATCAGCTCCACCTCTCTGATCAGGCCCAGAGATGGCCCGGAGAAGCTGACTAGTATAGAAACCAACCAATCAGAACCAATTCTGGGTGAAGTGCAAGGAACCAATGGCTGCCTAGGAGGCGAAGGTTTTAATGCTAACTGGCATAGAAAAATCCATCAATCAGAACCAAATCTGGGTGAACTTCAACGGCAGAACCTGAGTGTGGGCTGAGGAGGGGTTTTAAGAACAACAGTTATTTGGTATAAAGAAAGCAGTTCAATTTTTTAATGACCAGTTTGGCAGTATAGTGCATATGGCTGGCAATCAATCTAGATATAGGGATTATGTGTTTTGTCTGCCAAGAGCATCTCCTCCTGCTGATAAAGGCTTTCCCCTCTCCCAATTTAAGCAATCCTATCCTATGTAATCTATCTATATTAATAAAAGGGTAATATGCTAATTAGACCAGGTCAACTGGCCATTTTCCAGACATCTGACTTCCTTCTGGACAAAGCCATGGTGATGGGGGCCAAGGCAGAGAGGGCAGTTGGGAGTGAGATCAGGCCTTCAGGGGAGAGCAGTTGGGGGTGAGATCAGATCAGCAGGGGAAGGCAGTTAGGGACAATCAGACAGGCAGAGGCAATTAGGGATGATCATGCCAGCAGGGGAGAGCAGTTGGGGGCAAGATCAGGCTGGCAGGGGAGGGGAGTTATGGGCAATCAGGTAGGCAGAAGCAGTTGGGGGCAATCAGGCCAGCAGGGGAGAGCAATTAGGGTCAAGATCAGGCCAGCAGGAGAGGGCCATTGGGGGCAACCAGGGCAGTAGGAAAGGGCAGTTGGGGGTAATCAGGCAGGCAGGCAGGCATAGGCATAGGCAGTCAGGGGTGATCAGGAGGCAGGCAGGTGAGCGGTTAGGAGCCAGCATTCCCAGATTGTGAGAGAGATGCCTAACTGCCAGTTTAGGCCTGATCCCACAGGATCCCCAGTTGGAGAGGGTTCACGTTGGACTGAGGTAAGCCCCCATGCATATAGGCCACTAGTATGATATACAAACTATTGTGAAGAAATGAATTACAATTGTGTAAATATGCATCTAATTTCTAAAACTCCGTAATAACAGACTTTTTTAAAAGCCAAGAAAATATCCCAAAAGAATGTACCCAGAAAACATTGAGGCTGGATCAAGTCAGTCTCTCTCTTATTATTTTACTGTTGATAAACCTGAGCTACAGAAATAGTCCTATAATGATATACACCAAGTCCTAGACATTCTGAATAAATTGCCTCTTCTGTTTCTATTTGACAATTGAGGAAACTGAGGCTCAGAAGGGTTTCATAACTTATATCTAAGATACTACACCAGTATCTAACCCTCATATTTCCTACCTCTTTGTCTTTCTTAAGGTAATTTAACTTGTCTAGATCTGACTTCTAATTCAACTCCTCTTTCTTTGGATGTGTTTGCAAAGAGCCTCAAAAGAGCGTGGAGCATTTAGTAATGTATACCTGCCAGCTGTCAGATCATCATTATGATTCATCCTTTCTTTAACCCAACTATTGGATTTTAATTTCAATAATTACATTTCATTCTTTTATCAAATCTGTTAAGTCCATGATTGATAGTCTCTTTCTCCTTGCTATTTTTTTATTCCATTTTTTCCTTCTTTAGGCATGAAATTCTTAGGTAGTATATCTTCTGTATCTAATAATCCCAACATCTGAAGACCTCCAGGGTCAAAACCCTTTGTTAACTGTTTCTGCTGATCAACCCTTACAATGGCCTGCTTGCACATGGATTCGGCTATTTTTCATTATTTTATATTTGTTTGAAGTTAACATGTGACTGAAGACTCTGAGTTTAAGATACTGACCCCTTAGGGAATGTGCACGTGGTGTTTCTAGACACCAGGGACAGTTCTCAAAATAGGGCCACTTTCATTTGTTGGCTTTACTTTTCCTGAAGCCACGAATGGTATAAAACACACTAGATTTACACGAGGAAAGACCTGGATTGCAGCTATCACACTCCAGAGAAGACAAGTATTATTGTCAGTTAAATTTCATCAAGAGTCACTTCCTGGTCAGTTGCAGTCTTTGGTTCGTGTTTTTGTTTTTAGCGCAGCTTTTCAAGGATTGTGTGGAGGCTTCAGGAATTGAGGTTTATGATGGGATCTCAAGCAGTTCCATAAGCCCTAGATCCATTTTCTCATCATCTGTGTGATCGGATCAATAATCTTCTGAGCTTCATGCACTTGGTTGTGTCATTTTACTCATGGTTGCTCTGCTTTCATGATGACTCACCTGTCCTTTCAGCTCATGCATATTAATTTGCAGTGTATTTTATTTCAGAAATCCCTTACTTGTGGGCTCAGCAATGCACTGGCGAATATATGTGGGGGGAGGGAGTAGGAGGAGGAAGGAGCAAGGGGTGTTGTTATTATAATTTACTCGACATGCTATTTCATAGCAGGAACATTCCATGAGCCATCTTGTCTACCACATGGCTGGAAGAGGAAATTCATACAAACCAGAGATGTCTGCAATTTTAACGACTGGGCTCCAGGCCAGATTAGCTTGAAAGAAAGAGAACAGCACAGAGCCCCAATCAGTGTGGCTCAGTAGTTGGGCACCCACCTATGAACCAGGAGAGCATGGTTCAATTCCCAGTTAGGGCGCATGCCCAGGTTGAGGGCTGGATCCCAAGTGTGGGGCATGCAAGAGGCAGCTGATCAATTATTCTCTCTCATCATTGATGTTTCTATCTCTCCCTCTCCCTTCTTCTCTCTGAAATCAATACAAAATATATTTTAAAGAGAAAGAGAGAGCAGAACAGAAACTTCCGTGCTCCCACCCCCCCTTAATAAGCCCCTAAAAGAGTCCTGCCAGGCCCTAGGAAGGTACTCATGAGTGAGAATTACCTGAGTTTTACCTTTTGCCCTTGTCCTCTCTGGGTCATGATGCTACTATTACTGGTCATCAATGACACCAAACTGATCACTCTGTTCCCCTTTTCCACCAAAGGACCCTCCATCCTGCTTTCTGCTGCTGCCCACTGCTGCCCAAGGTCCAGGACACTGACTTCATGACCACGAATGCCAGTGCCAAGGGTCTCATCCTCATCCAGCCAGTTCACCCTTGTGACCCAGGCCATCATTCCAAAGCTATTGGCATCTAGGTCCCTAGTCTCTTCAGTAATCATAAAAAGATCACTTTTTTATTTTAACAATGGAAGTCAAGATCAATGACATTCATTATCCTTGTGAGTAACATTTGCTGAGAGCATCAAGCACTGTGTGTTTTCTCTGCACACATTATCTCATCCATCCCATGAAAATCCTAATGTCTCCAGCCAGGATTTGCCAACCAAATGAAGGTGTCTCCTACATTTTTCAAATGAGTCTTTAAACTATGGTTAAGAATGCTGGCTATGGAGACTCACTTGGTTTATTTTTTTTAATTATTTTATTAATGTATTACATGTATACATATCTTCCCATTGTCTCCCCCCAATCTCCCAGGCATACCCTAACCCCCCAGTGTCTTGTGTCCATTGGTTATGCTTATATACATGCATACAAGTCCTTTGGTTGATCTCTTATCTTTCCCACCTCTCTTTAACCTTCCTGCTGTAATTTGACAGTCTGTTTGATGCTTTACTGCCTCTGTATCTATCTTTTTGTTCATCAGTTTATAATGATCTTTATTATCCACAAATGAGTGAGATCATGTGGTGTTTCTCCTTCATTGGCTGGCTGATTTCACTTAGCATAAGGCTCTCCAGAGACTCACTTAGTTTAAATTCTTGTTCTGCTGCTTACTAGATGTGTGTCTTTGAGAAAACCACTTTACCTATCTCAAAGGCTCAGTGTTCCTGTCTGTAAAATGTACCGATAAGGTAACATGTCCCATAGGGTGGTCATGAACATCAGAGAAGAAAACTACCACGAAATATCTCATTCTAACTGCCAAGTACATGTTAGACATTCTTCATGGTGTGATATTATTGTGGATATCAACATAAAAGAATAGATTTTGCTCATCATGACTTTTCTATTGAATGAATATTAAACGTGTAGTTAGTATGACAAAATTGACACTGCAAACAGAAAAGGGGAGCACAGATTTCAAAAGATTATAAACTACTGGCCTATGCCTACTTCAGAGGACTATTGTGAGAATTAAGAGAAAATGGAACTGGGTTATCCGAGGTCCAGGAAGGTCACACTCACCTTTCTTGGAGATCAAGGCCAACAGGACCAAAGAGGGTGGGCTCTGGAGCAAGAGCAGCTCATGTGCCAGAGATGGGTACAAGGCTGTGCCAGATACCCTCCTAGGTCCCTGATCAAGGGTTTGATAGATCAGACCTGCTTACATGTTGAAATTTTAAAACCGTTGGGAAAGGTTGAAACACATGAAATCAACATTTCCTAAGCACAGGATCTCTCACAATGGGTGATGGGAGAGTGGCTTTCAGGAATCTTTGATGGTTTCTGAGTTTTAAAAATATATATATCAAAGCAACATATAAGAGAAGAACAAAGGGAGGCCAAGTGAATGGCACACACTTGAAGATATAGCAGGGAGATTATGCTTATGTCTATATTGAAACCCACAGCTGTAGTTATATCTGTGCTTTTATCACTAATCTCATCTTTTCTGTGCAATTAGGGGTTGTCTTCTTCAGACTTGGCAAGCAACATGATAATCAGGATGGCCCTAAAATACCCAAATGCACAGTGATAATTGCTTATTTTCTATCCCTCTCTCACTCTTTCTCTCTGCTCACACTGCATGACTTTTCTCTTTCTTGGGAAATGGAATCCTCATTTATACTCATTAAAATGTGTTAATGAGAACTTTGCAGAGAGGAAAAATGAGGAGGAAAGTGTGGGGGAAAGACACGTTAAGGGAGTTTAGGTTCTAGTTAATAAGCAATAGATCAAAGTCATATGAAACCAAAATTGTAATTTTGGGTCATGAACATACTGTTAGCTCACTAAATAAGCTTATTACACCTTCCGTGGTTCCTATGAATCCAAAAAAAACTCTTAGTGGAATGAGTTTGTTTTTAATTCAGTAAATTTATTTTTAATACCCATTGGACAGAAGACACATGGCTGGATGTGTTGAAAAATAAGAAGCTCAAAATATGTCTCTTTTCTTTCTCCTCAGGTACACTTCATTCAACCATAGTTACCCTCCAAAGTTCCTATGCGCTTGTCCTATAGTAGGTGCCACTCCATAAATATTTGTTTAGTGAATAAATAAATAGTTCTACCCAGACACAACCAAGACACCCCCTAGTACTAGTGGGCAGGGCCAAGTCTCTTTCTTGGAAAATAACTCAAAGCAGCCAAACCACGACCATTCGTATGTGTTTCCTTCCTTTGAAACCTCCTCATCTAGGAATTCTTCTTCCTTCCTTCCTTTTGTAGTTTCAATAATCCCTCCCAATGCCTCACATTAATTCTGGCACCTCATACCTGTTGCATGCCATCAGCACAGCTCCTGAAACACCTGTCCTCTGATTCTGACGTTGCTGCAATATTTCCCATCAGACCTCTAGACTGGGTGTGAGATGCGCTTTATTCTGCTAATTACACAACTGTCCTCTTAATATTGCTGCTCAGTTACCTCTTCACACACTTTTTTTGAAGGCAGGGATACCCAGTGTCAGTCTCGCTCAGCTCTGCTTTCTTTTTTCTTTTTTCTTTTACTCCGTGTTTAGAGGGTATATTGGACATGGCCAAAGCTATGTTCTTTGGAGAAGATTACTGCAGAAAATGAGAAATTCAAGGGAAATTAGACTGAAGGCAGGGATAGTCAGTCATCCAAGTGAGAAGATCTGAATGTCCAAACTAAGGAAGAGGAAGGAACAGAAGAAATGTGATGCATCAGGGAAGCAAATGGCCGTGGAAAGGGAGTGGATGAGAGGCGGGCTCCACAGACAGAACAGGTGATCTGTAAACATGTGTCAGAGGAAAGAGCTGCCTGAGAAGATGCCACAGGGATGATGAAACGGGAGCCAAGTCCTCGAAGACAAAGGCGTGGTGGTGAGCAGATCAGATTCCAGGTGGGAGACAGTGAGTGGGGAAAACCTGGTGGAAACCACAGACATGATCTCGAATAATGTAGTGGCCTTCACACGAGGACGCATAAATGAGAAAGGTTTGATGGATGTCTGTTGTTTCTGTCTGTCCAACACTCACTTCCCCTTCTTCCGGAAAGAAAGACTGTCTTTCCTGTGGAGACCAAAGGGTTATGAGTCTACTCTTTCACTTGGGCTCCCAGTGGACAGATCACTGGGACCCAGCAAAGGAGAGGATTCTATCACTCTGACCTCAGTTATTGACTCCATTTTTGGACAATTGGCCCCAAAAGATGCTATTAGAACAGTGGTTCTCAACCTTCATAAGGCCACGCCCCTTGCATACAGTTCCTCATGTGGTGGTGACCCCCAACCATGAAATTTTGCTACTGTTATGCATAATGATGTAAATATCTGCATTTCCTGATGGTCTTAGGTGACCCCTGTGAAAGGGTCGTTCAACACCCAAAGGGGTCGCGACCTACAGGTTGAGAATCACTGCATGAGAATTTCTTAAAAAGATTGAGATCACTTAGTCCAAGGTAGAATTTCTTATTTTAGCTAGCTTTGAATGGACTCTAATGTATATTTTTACCTTTCCTCTACCCCACACACCTGCTGTTGCAGTCCCAAGGATCTTTTGGTTACATGTAATAAAAATAAAAATCCAATGCCAACTAGATTAAGAGCTTGAGACCAAAAAAATAAAAAAATTATTTTAGTTCCCAGGTTAATTTTCCTTCCACTATCCCCTACTATCTTTACCAGCCTGTAGAAACGTCAGCAAAGTTGTGTAATGAAGACAGTTGATCCCTTCTAAGAAAAGAAGTTTATTCTGCTAATTGCACAACTGTCCTCTTACTATTGCTGCTCAGTTACCTCTTCACACACTTTTTTTTTAAATATGAGAAAAGGTGATGTTACTTGGCATTTACACAGAAGTATGGCTTCAGAAAGGCAGTGCCACTAGCTTTCATCTGTTGCTGTTTGGTTGCTTTTTATTTTTAATTGATATTTTTACAGAGAGGAAGGAGGAGGGATAGAGAGCCAGAAACATCGATGAGAGAGAAACATTGATCAGTTGCCTCATGCATACCCCAGACTGGGATGTGTCTGCAACCAAGGTACATGCCCTTGGCCGGAATCGAACCTGGGATCTTTCAGTCCGCAGGCCGACGCTCTATCCACTGAGCCAAACCGGTTTTGGCTGTTTGGTTGTTTTTACAGTTCTCTTTCTTTTCCTATGCTGGGATTTCTAAAGAAAAAAAAAATAGCTTTAGACTCAAATAGAGGATAGTAATGAACCAAGACCATCCTAGTGTTGCAAGAGACTAACCTACATAGTTTTAGAGCTTGCCTCAACCTTAATAGAATTTTATATCTCTCTTTGTAACTCTTTATCTTCACAGAGATCTATAAACTACCTATGACAGCATAGTCTGACAAATGCTTGGAAAACATGGCACAGCATAGGTGCTGTAGGAGTACATGAGGGGGCATATAGCCTAGCCTTTGGGGGTGAGGTAAGGAAATCCTGGAGGGAATGATGGGATTGGATTAAGTGTTCATGAGGAAGGTACTTTTCAAGAAATTAAATGGAGGAAGTTTTGCAAGCAGAGAGATCGACTACAGAGAATGAGAAAGAACAAAACATCATTAGAGCATTACAATCATTCAACGTGGGCCAGGGAGGTTCTGGAAGAAGTCTGAGCAATGAGGTGGAAGATCGAGGTGGAGACCAGCTGATGGCGTGAGCTTGATGTCATGGCCGCCACTGACTGGGCCAGGATGGGAACCCGGTCCACGGCCGGCCAGCCTCTGGACTGACAGGTCACTGCGCAGTGGCAGACATACATGGAAGTGATGTCTTTGAGTTGGCTCATCTTGAGCGTTAGGATTTAATGGTTCCATGTTCACACTCTGAGGAGCCAAGTGACATCATGCTGGTCGGTTGGAATGAACTAGAGTGGGAGTATTTGCACCAAGAAAATTGGCAAACATGACAGACCAAGGCTTCTCCTCCACCCAGGCCTCCACAGACAGCCAGTTATTAAACAGGTACCAGCACCCCACGGAGCTGACAAGCTGCATCTTCTCCTTAAGCAAAGCGAGGGTGAGGCCTACAGAATGAACCTGTGGTCCTTCACAGAAACAAAAGGGATGAACTCTTCAGAGAAGAAGACATGAGGCAGCACAAACCATGGGGACCAGGAGCACATGGCAGAGACAGACTAGAAATCCCTTCCTTGGTGATGGCAAGTTCCATGTAAACAGAGGCAGAGGGTGAGAAAGCTGTTATGATGACAGGCTCCCGGAGTAAGAAAACACAGACGCCTCCTTCTTGGATGGTGACTAATCCTGTTTCCTGGAGCTCCGCTGGGTGCCACGTGACCTGTCCTAAACCCTGCTCTTCTGAGAAGCTGGCTCTCCTGACTTCCCTGTCTCTCTTGAAATAAAAAAAATCTCTCATCACAGAGGACTGGAGGCCAAGAGCATGACCGAGTGACCGTGACACTTTGCAGCACACAGGGGCTGTCACATCCATCCTCACACTCAACTCTCACAACAACACACAGAGGCCGCCAGCTCTCGTTGGCACCAACCAGCACAGGGACAAGGAGGCAGAGGCTCAGAGGATTGGTCTGAGAGACTCGCCGAAGACAGGCAGCCAGCGAGGGGCAGAGTGAGACCCAGCCCAGGGCCTGGCATCAGCGTCAGGAGCCTTGCTCACTCTGGGCCCCGGTCTGACACTCGGCCACCCAATCACGTTCCATGAGCACCCAAACAGTTCATTAACAATCATAAGGAACCGACACTGGTATGGCTCAGTGGATAGAGCGTTGGCCTATGGATTGAAAGGTCCCAGGTTCGATTCCCATCAAGGGCACGCACCTTGGTTGCGGGCACATCCCCAGAAGGGGGTGTGCACGAGGTAGCTGATCAATGTTTCTTTCTCATCGATGTTTCTAACTCTATCTATCTACCTTCCTCTCTGTAAAAAATCAATAAAATATATTTAAAAAACAAACAAACAATCATAAGGAACACAGGACAGAGGTAGGGGATGTGAGAAAATGGAGAGAGAGGGAGAAAGGGGAAATGTGATTTGAAATCTGGATGTCCTCTATCTAGATAATATAGTGTTTAGGCACACATACATGCTTACACATATCTGTCAACGTAATACCACATAGATTATATTGCCTATATATTATGTGGCGTCCAATATACCTGGGTTCAAATCCAAGCTTCCTATCTGTTGCTTATTGGAATATGAGCAAGACATAGCTTCTGAGACTTCATCTATAAAATGCACATTCATTTGCCCATCTACTGTATAAGATTCTGGTACGACGTAAAGAGAAAAAGCATGGAACTCTGGCACAGAGCTTGCCACAGAGTACACATGTGCTATCGTTGATGAACAACTGCTACTATTTGCAGTCAAATCACAAAGAGCAATGACTAACTCCAATAACTGTAGTTCCTCTAACTCGGTTCTGAAAAACACTGACTGCTAATGAGCCCGCTGCACACAGGTGGGCGGTGTTTCAGACACCCACCGTCCTCCCTGCCACACACAGAATGGGAACACACAGGGCTCAGAGTAAACGCCCCGAAATAAAACATAAAGCAGAAACAGCTGCTGCTGGAACTCGGTCCCCAGGCCGATCCGATGTTTGAAAATGGCCAAGGGGCCCAGTGGCGCTTGAGTTTCTGGGCTGTGTGAGAGCCAGGAAGCGTGATGGCTTCCCCCCACGCAGACAGCCGCTGCGGGGGAAGATGCATATGCTTAAGCAAAGGACATTGTGGATGCCGGACACACGCCTCCCCGGGACCCCCGGCCGGCAGGGGGGTCCGTGGCCACATCTGCCAACAGTGCTGCTGAATTTCCTTGCATTTTCTGAAACAAGCACCCGCCATCAGTGAGATGAGACACCCTAATGGGCATCCTCAATGCGAAAAGAGCAAATTCATTAGGCGGATGCAGAAAAACACTCTGTGCCGTGGGCAGAGAGATCACCCCTATTGCCAGAGACCTCGGTATGTGGCCTTCTCATTTCCTGATGCAGCCGCGGCTAATACAGCGCAGACCCAGGCCAGCGCCACCTCGGAGATGAGTTTCTCCTGCTGGGTCCTAGAAATTAGACCTAGGATGTCCTTGGGAGAGCTTTTTGAGTATCATTCCAACGTCGTCCTTTTTAAATAGAATTTCCAAGTTAATAAAACAGAAGCAAAGAAAGCACACACCAGAGGCGAGAAGAAAACAAACCAGCAAACACGTCGCCCTAACACAATTACTGCCTTGTGCATAAAGGCTGTCTGGCCTTTTGCTTCTCGCGTGGCTGCTTTTGAGGAGCAGCAGTCAGAGTAGTCAGAGGGTTTTGCAATGTGGAGTTTCAGGCCCTGGGCTGGGAGGCGCAGTAAACCAGTGGGAGGTGATTTGAAGTTGTCTCCATTCTGCCCCACCCACAGGCCTGGATACCAGAAAGTTCCCTGTGGAGGAGGCTCAGTTCTTTTTTCTTTTTCTTTTTCATATATTTTATTAATTTTTTACAGAGAGGAAGGGAGATGGATAGAGAGTTAGAAACATCAATGAGAGAGAGACATCGATCAGCTGCCTCTTGCCTGCCCCCTACTGGGAATGTGCTCGCAACCAAGGTACATGCCCTTGACCAGAATCAAACCTGGGACCTTTCAGTCAGTAGGCCGACACTCTATCCACTAAGCCAAACTGGTTTTGGCAAGGCTCATTTCTTTAAAGAAAGGATGATGAATTCAGGTGCTTCCCTTTCAATGAATAGGAATATTTCAGGAATAAAATTAAAAAAACAACCCAGCCGGTGTGGCTCAGTGGTTGAGCATCAGATACCAAGAGGTCACTGGTTCACTTCCTGGTCAGGGCCCAGAGTTTGGGCTTGATCCCCAGTAGGGGGCATGCAGGAGGGAGTTGATCAAAGTCAACATCCTTGAATGAAATATAAATCTCTCTCCTGATTGATGTTACTATCCTTCTCTTCCTTTCCCTTCCTCTCTCTAAAAAGATAATAAAAATACATTAAAAATAAAAATAAAAACAGCTCCTTGTCCTAAGGACAGCTGGCCTTTCTTTCCTTGTCATATCACTTTGTCCAGTGTTCCTAGAACAGTGAACTGACTCCAGGTTTAGACCAGCTCTCAAGGTATTCACTGTCCCTGAAACTCCCCTCCTGTGTATGGCTGACTCCTCTGGGCCAGTCAGGCCTCATCCTCCATGCTCCTCTGCTAAGAAGCCTTTTCTGACCTGACCCATTACCTGGGACTCTGCAGCTGATTCAGACTGTTGCACCTGTCTCTTCATGGCACGTATTACACGAACCTCGTTTTGGTTTCCACATCAGTCTCTCTCCTACAGGGAAGACAGGAAGTCACACCCAGAGGGGACGGGAAGATCAGGGACCCGGCCTGTGCCACCACACATAGAGAGCCATAGTGGTGTGTGAGCTGCAAGAATGACATGTGAGCAGTGACGTCCGGGGATGGCCCACTCTAGAGACCTTCAGTGTGTTCCTCTGAATGCTCCTTTCTCAGAGTTCCCCATGGGCTTCTGGTCTGGGTCAGTCCTTAGAAGGATCATAGCAGGAAAACAGGAATCTTCAACAACTTGGAGGAAGACAGTCATGATTAAACAGCCTGAGGCTCAGAGAGGAGATGGGCCCACATTAGTTCTCACTGTGAGACGTGACTCTGGGATAGAGTGACAGCTGGGTGTGACTGCAGCACGGGGCGGGTGCTCTCTGAGAAACTCAGAGACTCTGGGCTGTCAGAAATGAAAGGGAAGACATGAAACCATGGAAAAGAAGAGCATTTGGCCTCAGCTGCAGATCACACCCCCGTGTTCAGAGAAAGAGGCAAGAATGAGCTCATAACTGTGGTCTGCAGGGCTGAGGCTGTCCAGGGGAAGAGAGATTAGAACTGCCCACTGCTGTCCTCGAGGCTAGGATTTCTGTAGACCCCAGACTTCCAAAATAGTTTCTCTGTACCCCTGTGTGACCTCCTCTATAGCACCCAAAACAAGAACTGGTAGATGGAGCGTCCTGGATGCATATTTATTGGATGGGTGAATGGATGGATGGATGGATGGATGGATGGATGGATGGATGAATTGCTACTATAGGATTACTTAGAGATAATTGGACATTAGCAAGTAATACAAAACACAGTATTACCCAGGCAGTCCTGTGTCAACCAGGAGCCTGGAAGAGGCAGATCCAGAAGCAAAGAGAGAAGCAGTTCGCAAGAGCACAAAGGGAAGACTCACTGGCTGTGGTTCTGTCCTTCAGCTGTACCCGCTTCTTGACAAGGTGTCCTGTTAGGGAACACTCAGGGCAGAATCCTAGCATCCTGAGGTGCAAATGAAGAATGTCGTGGAATTTGGAACCCTTGAGGATTTCAGGAATTCTGAAGTGAGCTTTTAGCAGTCCCCACACTATTTCAATAGTTCAGATAGCCTTACAGCAAGTGTATCTTTATCAAATTAAATTCATATAGGCTAAGCATGATGGAGATCACACAAAAAAATGCAAATGGGTCAAATTCCTCTATTAAAGGATAGAGTCTGTGGCTTGTTGGTTTTCAATACACACTCCTAAAGCAAAACCACCAAAAAATAAAATAAACAATAAAAGATTAGGAAATGATATGATAGGCACAAGTTGACAAGTGGCCAGCAGATATAGCATTATTAATATCAGGTCACCTAGTTTAACTATCCAATTGCCTCTTTGCTAATGACTGGGATTTCATCAATCCAATGAGATGTTACTGTAGGTCATCACCTGCCGACCAGCAGTGATTCCATTGGCATTTCAGCATTTTCTTTACCTAAGTAAGAGTTAAGTACATTAATACATAGAATACTATCACAAAGTAAAAATAAATTGGCAAAATACATATACACTAATAAAAAGTAAATATACTCAATGTGTCTGGTGAATAACAATGTTCAAGGAAGATATCCCTTGTGGCAACAGAAAATGGGGGAGGTCCTCCAGAGGCCCATGGGAACCCCCACATTGTCCAGCGTCCTCAAAGGCCTGCCATGCGGCCAGCAGAATGTCTGGAATCTGCCCACGGACATACCACTGGGCCCTTGGCCTCTGACACTCACGCTCTGCTCTTTTGCACCCAATCGGTTCTGTCCTCCAGAACGAAAGGCTGCTGCAAAAGGCTGACGAAGGAGCCCGCAGCCTGGGTGCTCAGCCACCACCCAGCACGGCACCCAGCAGGGGAGGGCACCAAGGCTCCCCTCCCCAGTCTGTGGTGAACCAGCAGACGCCCCTCCATCGCCCGGTGAGTCCTCGGGACCGAATCTGAGGGTGGTTTGTTTGTGTTGAACATACAGATTTGTGTATTGCCATACACACTCCTAAAACAAAATCACCGAAATAAAGTAAACAAAATGAAGAATAAGAGTCTGGAAAATTACATGACAGGCACAAGTTGACGAAAGGCAAGCAGATAGAGCAATATTAACATCAGGTCATGTGCTGGGAACGCAAGCAGGGGTTCCACGTAGCCGTCTGGACCCGGAATTCCTCCTTTGGGAAAACGCCGTCTTTGCTCTTTTTTAAAAAAATATTTTATTGATTTTTTACAGAGAGGAAGGAAGAGGGATAGAGAGTCAGAAACATCGATGAGAGATAGATATCGATAAGCCGCCTCCTGCACGCCCCCTACTGGGGATGTGACCACAACCAAGGTACATGCCCTTGACCAGAATCGAACCTGGGACGTTTCAGTCTGCAGACCAACACTCTATCCACTGAGCCAAACCAGCTTCGGCCGGTCTTTGCTCTTAAGGCAACTTGATCAGCACAGTCTTGTGAAGTTGATTTACACAATTAACCCTCACGGCCACACTTCTATCAGCTTCCAGAAAGCTCTAGCAGCAGAAGAAGAAAAAAACCTCTTGGCTTGGAACATGCAAACCTCTTTGACTTCCTCTCCAAATGCTGGCAGGAGTGAAATGACACATTCTGGGTGAGAGGATTACAAGTTGGTAAAGTGCTGACAAGGGGCAAACCAGCCACAAGCGGCCTTCCAACGGGGCGATTACTACGGCGGGCAGGGCAGGCTACCTGGGCACCTCCTCCTCAGTGCCCTCCCGCACTCCGGGCACCATCCCTTGGCCCGTGTGCCCTGCACGTGCTGGGGAGTGGGAAAGACCTCACCCCGTGAAAAGGAGTCCTTTCATCTTCAGATGCCACTCTTGCCCCAACTTGCTGTACCTTGCGGGCCTGCGCCAGAGCACTCCCTGTATTGCCAGCTTCTCGTCAATGTCTCCCCAGCCCCAGCCGCGTGTCCTTTCTGCTCCGCTGCCTTTTGGTGTCATGGGAAAGCGTTCACACACCCCTGCCCTCTGGGAGCCCCGGGGGGGGGGGGGGAAGTGCCCAGACAGGCTGTGGGAACCCCTGGCTTGGGTGTCCCGTCGCTGCAGCCTGGCACTGACGGAGACACTGCACGCTTTGTCGGTTTGACTCATTGGCTCCTTCATGCCCAGGCCTGAGAGAGCAAGGCTTTTCTTTTTTTTTAAGATTTCATGTAGTGCGCGGCTGGTGTGGCTCAGTGGTTGAGCATGAACCCACGAACCAGGAGGTCAGGGTTCCATTCCCAGTCAGGGCACACGCCTAGGTGACAGGCTCAGTCCTCAGTCGACTGATGATTCTCATCATTGATGTTTCTCTATCTCCCTCGCCCTTCCTCTCTGACATCAATAAAAATATTTATATAAAAGAGATTTTTGGCCGAAACCGGTTTGGCTCAGTGGATAGAGTGCTGGCCTGCGGACTGAAAGGTCCCAGGTTCGATTCTGGTCAAGGGCATGTACCTTGATTGTGGGCACATCCCCAATAGGGGACGTGCAGGAGGCGGCTGATCGATGTCTCTCTCTCATTGATGTTCCTAACTCTTTATCTCTCTCCCTTCCTCTCTGTAAAAAATCAATAAAATATATTTAAAAATAAAAAGAAAGGAAGGAAGGAAGGAAGGAAGGAAGGAAGAAAGGAAGAAAGGAAGAAAGAAAGAATAGATTTTTGTTTATTTACCCTTAACCAGAAATCTGTTGCCTTCTCCAGCGATGAAGCAGCTTTCTGCTTTAGAGGCTGCCTGCACCCCCATAATAGAGTTGGCAGCAGACTCAGTGAAGGCTACTTTTTTCTAAGGGCCCTGGTCTAGAAAGCAGGAAGGACAGCACATCGAGGAGTAATAAGATACTGACTCTGGGTGCTTAACTGAACGACATCCCTTTCCTCTTTCTCATTATCTCTGTGACCTGGTTGCAACCGAATCCCCATGTCTTGTCCCACCGAACCACATGGCACCCCCTGAGACAGGCACCCCCAAAAGGCGGAAGAGGAAATTGAGAGACAACACGCCATCCTTCCTGCTCGGGCTGAATGGGAGGAAGAGCCACTGTATGTGTCCATTAGCATGACAGACTCAGGTTTTTGCCTGACAGTCCATGACAGACGAGGACGGACGGTGTCTGAGAAGTTAATGACGACCAAGCAGGACAGACAGGCCGAGCTGGCTCTGGAGCCACTGCAGCAAAGCCAGGCACAGGGTGACAGGAGAGAAAGAAGCTGAGAAGGTGGGATGTGCAAGCTCGTGTGGGTGAGCAGGGAGCTGGTGGGGAGAGGACGGGTATCTGAGCCACACAGGAAGAGAGAAGATGGATGAGGAGCATCTGTCTGGGGTTTGTCACTGCTCCTGGGAGAGAGGCCTTCGCCAGGTAGGGGAAGCCGAGCTGTGAGAAAGGCAGATCCTCTGTCCCCACGGCTCGGGGGAGCCACTGTCCTCTCTAGCCTGGACAGTGCAATGCCTTTCAGCTGGTTTCCTGCTTCCAACCTCGACCCCTGCAGCTCAGCCTCCACACAGCAGCCAGAGAGCCCATGCAGGACCTAGCTTATGTCACTCCTTCGCTCAAAACCTTGTCCTGGCTCTGACCGGTTTGGCTCAGTGGATAGAGCGTTGGCCTGCAGAATGAAGGGTCCTACGTTTGATTCCAGTCAAGGGCATGTACCTTGGTTGTGGGCACATCCCCAGTAGGGGGTGTGCAGGAGGCAGCTGATCAATGTTTCTCTCTCATTGATGCTTCTAACTCTCTATTCCTCTCCCTTCCTCTCTGTAAAAAAATCAATAAAATATATATATTAAAAAAACACACACACCCTGCCTTGGCGTTCATCTCTAAGCAAAACTAAAGTCCTCACCACAGCCTTGCAGTGACTTCCGTGGTTTGCTATAATCTCTCATCCCTAACATCCCCACTTCTCCCATTTCACTCTGCTGCTGCCAAACCAGCTAGCTGCCTTGCCTATCCACACACAGCAGATCTGAAAGCCTTTCTATTGGCTGTTCCTCCATCTGGAATGTTCTTCAAAAATCTGTGGTTAACGCCATTGCTCCTATTCAGCCTTAGGCACATCTTGTATTCTCACCTGGCTGGTGTGACTCAGTGGTTGAGCATCGATCCATAAACCCGGAGGTCACAGTTTTATTCCCAGTCAGGGCACATGCTGGGGTTGCAGGCTCAGTCCCCAGTGGGGGCCGTGCAGGAGGCAGCCAATCAATGATTCTCTCATCATTGATGATCTATTTCTCACTCGCTCTCCCTTACCCTCTCTGAAGTCAATAAAAAAATATTTAAAAAATTTTTAAATCTCATGCTCTCAATGAGGCCCAGCCTGCATGTCCTAGTTTCTGCTGCAAATTACTCCGAGTCTCCACTGTCTCAATTTTCTTTCTTGTTTGTGTCTACATGTTCTTTTGTATTTTTTAAAATATATTTTATTGATTTTTTATAGAGAAGAAGAGAGAGAGTTAGAAACAAAGATGAGAGAGAAACATCAATCAGCTGCCTCCCACAAACCCCCTACTAGGGATGTGCCCACAACCAAGGTACATGCCCTTGACCGGAATCAAACCTGGGACCCTTGAGTCTGCAGGTCGATGCTCTATCCACTGAGCCAAACCGGCTTTGGCTACATGTTCTTTTTTAATTGTTTGCTCTTTATCACCTGTATTATGTCACTAGAATAGCAGCCTCATAAAGGCAGTCATCTTTGTTTTGTTCATGACAACATTCTAAAGTCTAAGATTAGACCCTGACAAATAGTGGGTGTTCTATAAACATTTGCTGAATGAATGAATAAATGAATGAATGAATGAAAATTGGCTTGGGAGCCAATCAGACTTGGGGTGTGACTCTCCCTCCACACTGCCCCTTTTGAGCAGGCATATTAAGCTTTCTAAGGCTCAGTTTCCTCATCTGTACGATGGAAATCATCATGTACACCTCATAAGCTTGCTATGGGGGTTAACTCAGAGCAAGTTCCTGGCATAAAAGAGGCTTTCTATAAACTTTAATTTCCTTTCAATGTCTTTAGAGGTAGCACTGAGAGTATCTAAACAGAGAGGCTGCTTAATTTGATATTGTGGAGTAAAATAAACAATAAATATGTGTGACCACCAACTCTGTGCCAGGCCCAATGCTAGGCCAGTAAGAACAGGTAAGAACTGAGAGCAGTTTGGCTCAGTGGATAGAGCATCGGCCTTCGGATTAAAAGGTTCCCGGGTTCGATTCTGGTCAGGGGCATGTACCTTGGTTGTGGGCACATCTCCAGTAGGGGGTGTGCTGGAGGCAGCTGATCGATGTCTCTCTCTCATCGATGTTTCTAACTTTCTATCCCTCTTCCTTCCTGTCTGTAAAAATCAATAAAATATATATTTAAAAAAAGAACAGGTAGGAAAGAAAGTGTCCTCAGGGAGCAGCGAGTCCTGGGGAGAAGCAGAGCCCACAGTCTAAGTGAAATGCTCAGTGAGGAGCATTTGGAAGGTGTTACAGGACAGAAAAGGCAGCAGAAATGAACTCTTTAAAAAAAAGTCTTGTTTTGAAATAACTTGAGAGTTACAAGAAATTGCCAAATAATGCAGACAGTTCCTGTGTACCCTTCTCCCTGGTAACCAATTACATAACCGTAGTCCATCATCCAAACCAAGAAATTGACATTTGTCAGTTTTAACTACTGATCTTATTCATACTTCCCTGGTTTTTATATGCATTGTGTGTGTGTGTGTGTGTGTATGTGTGTGTGTGTGTGTGTGTATGATAGTGATATAGAGAATAATTGTTAAAGAAAATAAGAAAGGATTCACAAAGGTCGCATGCTCTCTTGCTTACTGTTCTGATGCTGTGGGTTTATTTCCTTTTAACAGACGGTACAATGAAGCTCAGACAAGCTAAGTGACTTGCCTATGATGACATGGTTCCTCAGCGGCAGAGCTGGGTGGTACCCACATATGTTGATGTGAAAAACCTTAAGATCAGAGTTGGATGCAGTAGTACAGTGGTACCTCCAGATACGAGTTTAATTCGTTCCATAACCTTGAGGCGTGGGAAACTATGAGATGCTTGAGTCGTGGTAAACTGGTGGGTCGTGTGCAGCCGGCCGATCCGCCCGATGACTCGTATCTCAACTGTTGCTCGTATTTCAAAGCAAAAATCGCTCGCTCGATGGCTCGTATCTCAAAAATCTCATATGTTAGGGCACTCATATCTCGAGGTGCCACTGTCTTAGAAATGGCTCACCCAGGCTTTGTCTCTGTCCTAAGCTTGCCGTGGATGCTTCTGTCGCTGCAGAAGTGTTGTTTTCTGAGCTCTACCAAATTGCTAGTTCCTTTGATTCGCCCCAACATCTGGGCTTCGGAACATCTTTTACAAAACGCAGGGGGAGGAGGCCTGCTATTTCAGGATTTACCGGGGAATTGATTCCCCAGGAGCCCCCGCTCTCCTCACACGCTCCAGCCAGACTCACCCTGGGCTGTCAGCTGGAACCCTCCCGAGCAGAGAAAGCAAAAAGGTTTGAAATCGGGGGACGTGGGGAGAGGCTGAAACAGCCTGGGAGGGATCCTGCAGGAAGAAAGTGACTGTTGTTCTTGCCTCTGAAGCTCCTTTTTGTTGCCCAGTCTGGCTGGAAGCAGCAGGCTCTGAACGGCAGCCAAGGGACAAAGGGCTTTTGCTGGCTGAGAGAGGCAATTGTGGTCGGGATGGGCCAGCACAGGAGGGAAGTCTTTTACGTGGAAACAGGGCCTAGCCAATGTCAGAGCTGGCGCCGGCAGGATGCAATTGAATTCGGCGGGCATTTACGAAGCACCTGCTTTGTTCCAGGTGCACTCGCAGGATGGAGAGACACCCCCATCCCTCAATGAATGACCCAACTAGTACAGAAGTCATTCCTTCTGTTCACTCGTTCATTCTGGCCATAGAATAGAGTAGTTAAGAATACAGCCTTGAAATAAGAGAAACAGGGTTAGTGGCTCATTCAAGAAATATTTGTTTGGTGCCTACTGAGTGCTCAGCAAAACACTCAGGGAACAAAGGCAGACAAAATATAGTTCCTCTGCATTGATTAGTTGGAGCCTGGGAGAGGAAGACACAATGAATAATAAACATAACAAATAAGTTATCGGACCTAGTAATACACAAACATGTAAATTGGCCATACTTCCACTGATTGGCCCACAGCCAATCAGGAGTGAGTATGTAAATTAACCCACCGATGGCAGGTTAATTTGCATACGCAGGCAAGAAGCAGCTAGGAGGAACAGGATGCCTGCTATGAGGGGGAGGGGAGCGGCAGAAGGAGCTACAGGAGCAGTGCTGGGAGCAAGGACTTGCAGGCTCCCAGGCAGCCAGAAGGAAAGCCTATCCTTGCATGAATATCGTGTAAAGGGCCTCTAGTCCTATCTAATAAAAGAGTAATATGCAAATTGACTGCATCTCTGTTACACCCACAAACCATGCCCACTACCCAATCAGGAGCAAGTATGCAAATTAACCCAACCAAGATGGCTTCAGCCACAGGGAGAGCAGGAGCAAGGCTTAGGTTGCCCCGGTGATGGAAGAAGCCAAGCTTTCTGCATAACCTGGCTGGCCCAGGCCTCTGTTTAAGAGCATAAAGTTTCAATAGCTGCCACCATAGAGCGAACAGAAGGCTTGGCTCTGCTCCAGGCTACAACATTTCAATTGTAGAAGATAAATAAATCCCAGATACCAGGGCCTCCACTTGGATTGCTGGGGGGCGTGGCCAGCCTGAAAACCACCACAGGCCCCTTGCCCAGGACACCCCACACCCCAAGGGACCCCCCACCCTGATCTGGGACACTCTTCAGAGCAAACCTGCTGCCCCCACCCATGCAGCAGGCCTCTATCCTATCTAATAAAAGAGTAATATGCAGATTGACCATCACTCCAATACACAAGATGACTGCCCTCATGTGGTCTAAGATCCTGCCCCCAGGTGGACACAAGATGGCCACCACAAGATGGCCAGCAGTGGAGGACAGTTGGCAGGGAGCGGGCCCACAGGAAAGGGCAGTTAGGGGCGTAAAGGCTGGCAGGAGAGCAGTTAGGAATCAATCAGCTTGGCAGGCAGAAGTGGTTAGGGGCAGTCAGGAAGGCAGGCAGGTAGTAGCTGGGAGCCAGCAGTTCTGGATTGTGAGAGGAATGCCCAACTGCCCATTTAGCCTCGATCCTACATGGATTAGCCTAAACAGGCAGTCAGACATCCCTCAGGGGGTCCCAGATTGGAGAGGGAGCAGGCTGAGCTGAATTTCGTGCACCAGGCCTCTAGTACAGTATATTAGAAGCTGATAAGTGCTATGGAGAAAGAAAACATAGAACAAGTAAGGGTCTGGGAAGTAGGGAGCAAAGGTTTTAGAATGCAGAATTAAATAAGGTTGTCAAGGTAGATTTTACTGAGCAGAGATGGACAGCAGGTGAGGGAGTGGCAGTCATGTGGATATGGAGTGGGAGGAGAAGAATACGGATAGAGGAGCAACTAGACACAAGTCTCTAATGTGGGGACACGCCTACTCTATGCAGAAACAAGGAAGGCCATATCCTTCACAGAAGAGTTTACCAACCCTTGACCCAGATCATTGTTTTCCATGTAGATATGGACATAGAACTGTGAAATCCTTTCTTCAAATAAAGGCTTCGTCAGAGGCTAATGTATAATAGAATCACTGTGGATCTAACTACTGAAAAAGCAGGGGTGGGAGAGACATGGAGGTTTCTGTTCTCACCAGACTCTGGCCACTCTCATGTCCAAAGTAAGCTAGAAGGCACCTCTCTTCACCTCTGGGGTTCCTAAGAACACAGGACTTTAAGATCCCCTCTAAGTCTCTTCCTGGTCTGTAATTCCAATAGTCTAACAGATGATGCTCAGACCAAGTTTAAACAAACTCAGATCAAAAGTGAACAGAAAAATGAAGACAACTGTCTTCAGCAAGGAAATGATGGCAAATCAACTTCATACTTTGGATAAACTAATTCTTGGGTTGAAAGCCTCAGCATTGTTTTTCTCATTCATGAGAAGTGAAAGCCCAAATCCAATTTGTGTTGTTTGATTCAAAAGCCCATGTTACCGTTCATGCCTACTCAATCTCTCCTTCGTGTTCCATAGATAAAATGTACAGAATAACATATGTGCCATTTACGGGGTAGCTCCTGTTTGCCAAGCTCAGTTACAAATATTTAACATGTATTAATGTATTGCATTAATTAACCTATATAAAATACACAAACACATATGTGCAAAATATGCAATATATACATACAATATATACTTTTATATATACTGTATACATACAAATATATAGTATATATATTTATACACATATTCAGACAACGTATGTACATATATATACATATGAGTATATATACATTTGTACTTATACACATACATCTAGATATACACATGCATGCAAGTACCTTAGTATATGCTCTATCATGTATGCACCCATGTACATATGTATGTGTGTGTACACATGTAGAATCATATGGACTCTATGATAGCATGAAACAGAAGAACAGAAAGAGGGTAAATAACTGGTCTGCCATCTCACGGTGGACAGTGACTTCTGCGGATGTGACCCAGGCCTGCTGCATGCCAGCGCCAGAGCTGAAGGTGCAGAGGTTTGCCACCTGGGCTAATTCTCCGGGCCCCCAGGCCTGACTGTCCTCTCTAACCTCAGATGGTGAGGCCATTGGGGTCAGAACTCTGCTGGATGCACCCTCCCCCTCCCAGGACGTGGCCTCGCCTGGCACCTTCCACCAACAGTCCTTGGATTGAATTGACCAAGTTCAGGGAGAAATGCTACCGGAGTGGGACCAGCGTTTAGAATCTGGGAGGTTTGGGGGAGGAGCAACAATGTCTGCCAGAGGAAGAAAAGAGCCTGGCACCTCAAGAAGCAAATTCAAGTGCAAGTGTTTGGTGAACTCCTCACTGTTTGTCTTTCTGGGCAACTACGTTCTTGACCTTGAGCCAGGGTGTCAGCGAGCAGGCCATTCTGGCTCCCCCGGCCTGTGGAGAGCACCCTTGTCACCATCCTCTGTGCATCTCTGGGCCCAACCTCCCTCCAGGACTCACAAACCAGGAAAAAGCAGTTCTGTGTGCATTGGAAGTTCCGGGAATGCGTCTGAGACAGAGAGGAATCGCAGATCTTTGAAAGTTTATCTTCCATGTTTGGCACAGGAATGAAAAATGGAGCCTGTGCGAGGAAGGCCTTCAGATTTCCCAGGGAGGTGACAGGGCCACAGAAACGTAAAATAAATGGTGGAGATGTGTGAGGGGCTTCAGATGTCACGAGGCACAGTCAGATGCAGTCTCCTGACTAGTCCGCCCCCTGCAGATCTAATCGCTTGGCCCAAGCAAAAGGAAGTGGGTTGGGTTTTATTTGGTTGTTGCTGCTCTTGTGTTAACTTTTGATGAACCAGTATTTGGGATTTCTGTGAAAATGGAGTATTGCACTCACACTTTCTTCCTCTTTTCCAAACAATTAGAAGTGACAGAAATATATATATATATATACACACAACACACACACACACACACACACACACACACACACACACACACACACACACACATATAATCAAAAAGACATTGGCAGGAGTAAAGAATAAAGAACAAAGTAAAGATTAAAGATAATCTTCCTTGGATAAGGAATGAAACAGAGACAAATACGTGAGAGGGCTATAGCCAGCTTCTGCAGGGTGACTGAAATAATACTTGTCACCCCAGGTATGAGTGACTCACCACTCATAGCCAGAGGATAGCTCTCTGGGGTTTTCCCACTTAAGAGAATGGGAAAAAAGCCCGGGCATGTTTGGCTGAGCGGTTGGATCATATCCCATGGACCAAAGGGTTGTGGGTTCGATTCTGGTCAAGGGCATGTACCTCGTTTTCAGGCTCAATCCCAGGTATGGGGTGCATGCAGGAGGCAATCAATTGATGTTTCTCTCTCACAATGATGTTTCTCTGTGTGTGTCTGTCCTAGTTCCTTCCACTCTCTCTAAACATTAATGGGGGGAAATGTCCTCAGGTGAGTATTATCAACAACAACAAGAAAAGATAAAGAAAATATCTGTGACCCAACCTACCCCACCCCTGGAGCTGTGGATGAGAGAACCGGGAGGACAAAGGCACCATCTCTAAACAGAGGATGGAACGTGCCAATTTGGAGACTGGCATCTACAATATCCCCTTTATGGTTGTGTGTGAGACAGGGTTTCTGAGGTGTTAGGGTGATACCTAGAGATCTCCAGGTGGGCCTGGAAGCATGGGAAAGGCAATTGTCAAGTCATTAAAAAGGTGGGATTAATACAGATGGAAAGAATAAATAAAATTCTCTCCTTTAACTCTATTCTATTTCCTAGTCCAGTGGTCAGCAAACTGTGGCTCGCAATCCACATGCATCTCAGTTTGCTGACTGCTAGACTAGGAAATAGAGATAGAGCCGTGGTTTGCCATTCTGTTGACTAATGGGTTTGCTGACCACTGTCCTAATCTAATCCTAATGGAATAGAAACCAGGAACCAGAAATACTTGATACCTCTGAAATTGGAGATATAGAGCATCAAAGACTAAGAGGAATCATTAAAAGTTAATAGTCATGCACCACTTAACCACAGGCCTACATTCTGAGAAATGTATTGTTAGGTGATTTCATTGTGTGAACATCATAGTGTGCACTTACACAAGCCTAGATGGTATAAATAGCCTACTACATGCCTAGGCTACGGGATATAGCCTATTGCTCCTGGTGAGAAGCCTATACAGCATGTTTCTATACAAAACAAAATGAAATTCAATCAAGCACAAGAAAAAATGATACCATCAAGATAGGTGATAATATTAGACCAAGGAGGCAAGAGCATACAA
>PVJN01015040.1:0-45254 GCA_004026805.1 Lasiurus borealis | reverse complement strand
CACACACACACACAAAAAAAAAAAAAAAAAACCTTAGGCCGGGTCATCTCTCTCTCACATTGTCTAACTGTCGGTAGAAATGAAACCACATGCTCACTCTTCACCTTGGTTTTTAGTGCTCCACACACTAATGACTTTTACCTGCATCTTGGGTAAAAGAATGTGACTACTTTGATGGATTCTACAATATTAAATTGCTCATTGATTTTCAGAAGCAGCAAAAAGCATGTGGCAGAGAGTGACTAAAGATTAGAAATTAGAATGACATGGAGTTAATATGTGTAACCTGAGAAACTCTTAATAATCCTTCCTGCTTTCTAATGAGGGTTTACAAATAGCAGGTGTAATCCTGGGGACCGTATGTTTGATACCAGTCCTTGGTCAGCACAGACTCAGATTGTTCTGTGCATGGAGAAGTCTCTAATCTCCTTTCATGCTAGTCTATTAGACACATGAGACATATTGCACACAAATATACACATACACGCACACAGCACAGATGCATATACCACACAGGCACACATCTTACACACACACACATATACACACCACACAAACATATAGAACCACATGCATATATACCATATGCACACCAGACACAGAGACACCAAATACATATATACTCATACATACATGCCACACACACACACATCTCCCACAGAGGGTAACTGTGGGTAAAAAAAACAGATCCTTATGTTTTCACCTTGATTCTTTCATTCTTTACATCTCATGGCTTTCTCATTGTGACTTTCGTAACGTTTTGCTTTTTTATTATGTTTTTTCCCCAAAGATCATGTGATTTAATGTGTCATCATTTCCTAGTGATGAATCACCCCTCAAAAAACAACCATTATAACAAGACCCACATACCTTGCCTCAGTTTATTGACCTCTCCAAATAGTTGTGTTCTCAACTGTTAATTTGTAAAGAATTGTAATATGAACCTTCTCAGATCATTGGGATAATTAACCAATATCATTATATTTCTTTTTCTAAGTCCGTGTTCCTTTTACAGCTATCATTTAATTATTGAATGAAGTGGGGACAGATGTTTTTAGGTAGTTTTATAGGTAAACGTTTTCCCCCAGTGACCACCTTAAACTCTCCAAAATTTGGCGGGAACACGAGTTAGGGTCAATAGAAACAGGAATTGACCAGTAACTCATGAACAGAATATTAACAAATCAACCAGCCGATTTTAATTACTCCACAATTTCTCAAAACATGGTGTCCAGCCCAGCAGACTGGCCTTGATGCTTGTTAAGTACTGATATTCCCGGATCTGACTTCAGACTCAGAGAAAAAGTTCCAGAAGAGCTAGGGCTCAGAAAACTGCTTTAAAACAAGATAACCCTGGCAATCAGGTAAGTGTGAGCCCCACTGTGTAAGTGTGTACTTACTACAGCGGGAATTTGCAATTGGATGCACATAAATGCAATTTTCAAAATAGATGGTTTTCTTCCCTCACCACAATCACAGCCAAGCTGTTCTTTGCTGAAATGCCACGGAACCAGCCCTGACTCCTCCCCAGGGCAGGGGCAGTCGTAAAGCACAGCCCCGATAGGAATAGACGCAGAGTTGCTTTAAAGCATGGCAAATTCCTCTTGTAAGTAGAAAGGTAAAAGTTATGAATAAATAAATTAGAAAATCAACAGCAACCCAGTGAGCTCTAAAAGGGACCCCTGAGCCTCTATTCCTCAGACCCAAGAGCAGCTATGAAATTAGCAAAGTCAGTCACGGTGGGTTCTTGCAGCCTGTGTCAGAATTATGGCCAGTTGCACAAAGAGTGTGAAATGAGTGTCTTTCCTTCTGGGAGAGCATTATCTTTTACCAGTTCCAAACCAAAAGCTACAGTTAAAACACCTTATTCATTATTCCCACTTTTATGTTTTTTAACAGCAGATGGATTTGATTCTCTTTTAATCTCAGGGTCCATGGTGATCAGGGTTGTAGTACTGATGTTTATATTTATTTTTTAGTTTTTTTTTTAAATTTATTCTTTTAAGGAGGAAGGAAGAGGGAGAGAAAGAAGCATCAGTGTGAGAGCAAAACATCAATCAGCTGCCTCCTACAGACTGCACATCTGGGATTGAGCCCCAAACCTGGATATGTGCCCTGACTGGAAATCCAACCAGCCACCCTTTGGTGCATGGGTAAATGCCCAAACAGCTGAGCTACACTGACCAGGGCTTGCTTTTTTATTTTTATAATTTTATTTATTTTCAAAAGACAGAAAAGACATAATAATCACTTATAAACTTTTAGTTCTCACTTTCTCCCATGCCCCAATTTTCACATAACTAAGTTCAAAGATTTTCTTGAGCTGTAGAAGACTGCTGGCTTTTCCTTCCTGAAGTTTTCTAGAAAAGGTAGAGTTATCCAAAGAGCAAAAAGAGGTACACACTGTTAGTTCTTTCACACCCTCCAAATAAAGCAGGCTTTCAAACACAACCAGGCAGTGTATAAGGATTTCACCAAAATGAAAATGATAACCCAGGGCTTTTATTTTGTAACTGGATTCCTGATGCACAAAGATTCGTGCAAGAATGGGCCTTCCTTCCCCTGGCTCCCGGCACTGCCTTCACTCCAGCCTGGAGCGGCCTTTTTGCCTTTGCTCGAACCCGGAGCTGCCTTTCTGCCTTCCCACACTGCCCAAAGCCTGGAGCAGATGGGGTGGTAGAGAACACCTGCATCCCACCCTTGCCATTCAGTGCCTGTGTATGCAAATTAACTCACCATCTTCGTTGGGTTAGTTTGCATACTTGCTCCTGATTGGCTAGTGGGCATCACAGCGGCACAATCAATTTGCATCTTTCTATTTTATTAGTGTAGACAAGGATCATTTTATTCTTTAAATTAAAGTCGCAGAGTCCAGCTCACCAGCAAACATCTGCTGTTCACTGATAGCATCATTGGGCATTCCCCATTCTACTGTGAAAGTGTCTGTGTCCTCACATCCCAGATGTGTATTTTGGAAGGACAGGCTGGAAGTGCAGGCCAAATAGTCTAAGTTTGCTGAAACCTGTGAATGAATGTGCTCTTTCCCTTTTCTCAAAATGGACTCTCTCCCAATGCCTTCACCTGTTCCCACTGGAATTAGATTGGTTTAATATTTGGGAAAATACATATTAATAAGCTCAGTGAGTAACTAAAAAATAAATGTGCTTACCAGCATTTTACCTAAAGCTAATGAACATGCAATTCCACATCTGAATAATGTATTTAGGAGGATGATTATGACGAGGTGGATTGAGCTGCCTCTGTCACATGACCTTTGGTTGCGCTTCTTAGAGAACTGATACCTTTTAATGCATCCATAAACGTTGCCACAATTCAATTAGTAGCTCCTGGAATTATTGATCAAACACTTAAACTTCTGAAGTGTCTTGACATCTAAGTCATGTTGGAGGAGCCAAATTAGTATGGTGTAATCAAAAGAGGCCTGGATAGAATATTTAACTAGCTCTGTGACCTTCAGTAAGTCACTTGACCACACTGAGCCTCACTTTTTTTGCTGCTGCTGTTGTTGATAAATAACATACTGTCCTATCCTTATTATAGAAATGGTGATGCTTAAATTAGATAAACTATATAAAATATAAGATGAGCAGCATGAATATGTGTGTCTAATATTATTCACTGTCTCTTTTATTTTAAGATCCAATTTTGATGAAAGAGTGAGGCCCATTTTGTGACTTTGTAGCAAGTTGTATATATTGTAGTAGGCATAACTACTACATTTTTACAAATATTTTGTATCAATAGGGATGTAGATATTTATAGATATTGAGTATCTATTGTGTGTACAAATTGTCTCATTCCACTTGTTTTCATAAATTACCACAGAAAGGGCCCTGTGTCATATAAAACTGTAAACCCTTATAATTTGAACTACATAAATGCCATAGCTTTCATAGTGAGCACCATTACTTGGGGGGTACTGGTCTTGATTCCCACCCCGATTTATTATCTTAAGAGTAGAGACTATGGTATATTTAACTTTTCTTATGCACTCCAAGCAAAGAAATGGAACCTTGTATGTAGAGGCATAAGACCTATTTTAATTGAATTGTTGTCAGGGGAAAAAGAAAATTTCAAATCATTTTTAGTTTTGTTGAATGTATTTAAAACTACTGAAGTTGCTGCTATAGACTCATGTCAGTTGTATGTGGATACTAAGGATATTACTCATTTACTTCTAGGCCACACTGACTTTTCTTCTTCTTCTCCTTCTTCTTCTCCTCCTTCTCCTTCTCCTTCTCCTTCACCTTCTTCTCTTTCCCCTTCCTCTTCCCCTTCTCCTTCTTCTATTTCCCCTTCCCCTTCCCCTTCTCCTTCTCCTCCTTCTCCTTCTCCTTCTCCTTCTCCTCCTTCCCCTTCTCCTTCTCCTCCTTCCCCTTCCCCTTCTCCTTCTCCTTCTCCTCTTCCTCCTCCTCCTCCTCCTCCTTCTCCTTCTCCTCCTCCTCCTCCTCTTCCTCCTCTTCTTCCTCCTCCTTCTCCTTCTCCTTCTCCTTCTCCTTCTCCTTCTCCTTCTCCTTCTCCTTCTCCTTCTTCTTCTCCTTCTCCTTCTCCTTCTTCTTCATTTTTTAAATAAATAGCTTGTGGAGCCAAACAACATAGATTTCTCATCTGAAGGATGAATATGTTAGAAATGGAGGTGTTTCATTTAATTCAGGACAAAGAATAAAGCTGTGCTTATTAGTAGATACCTAAGAGTGCCTGGGACGGACTCATTTCTAAAAAGATGAATGAAAAATCTCAAGACAAGATAATGGCACTTCATTAGCATGCAGAGATGGGGAAGAGCTTCAGTGCACGAATCTCTGAGCAGAATACAAAAATCACAGAGACTGGCCTGGAACACTTTAAATGGTGTGAGGAATCAGAGGTCATGTATGTCAGGGTCAAAAAGCAGGGATGAGTGACTAGGAGAGTAGAAGTTCAAAGTTTGCCACTGGGACCACATCCATGATCAGCTCCACAGGGAAATAACTTCACCTTAAGGTTCATTTATTAGATGACTACAGTAGAGGCAAAGCTGGGTTGTTTAAATATTTTCCTCCCCTCACCAGTTTTGATATTGAAGAGAAGAGTGTGGTTGGGCTTTATTTGTGGAGAACAGTGGCCTGAACTTGGTTAACCAGAGAGAGCCAAGTGAAGGAAAGTAAAGGGAGAAGGATGGCATGGTCACACCATTTCCCTGAGTGAGCTTCCAGAGGAGATGACTGCCAGGCATGCTTAAGAGCAGACTAGTGTTTTACTGGATAAAAGAAACAGATTTAGAGTTCAGACTACTGAGCAGCTGGACAAATTAATAGAGAAGAGAACGCTGTGAAGAATGAGGGACAAAAGACATGAGACCTTGAAAGTCCTTGGCTTGTAAAAGGGCCACAGGTGTGCAAGCCAAGACACCGTGCTGCCTAGTAGACATCTGTTTCTGTGCAATTCAGAGTTGAAAAAGTCTCCAGAGATTAGAGAAATGTTGGAAGACACTGAATCAAAGTGAAGAGACCTCACTAAGCACTGTAGGCATTTAATTGAGACTCTGGAAAGGCCAAATAAGGAGTAGAGAACATGCTCAGAATAAAGGTGTAGGGAAGGGAGAGATTTAGGATGAAGAACAAAAAATCTAAACTAATAAAGAGAAGAATGCAAATTGACTGTATCTTTCTGATATCCAGCAGCCAATCAGGGAGTGAGTATGTAAATTAACCGAACAAAGAGGGCAGATTAACTTGCATACACAGGCACTGAGTGGCTGGGGACAGGATGCTTGCATTGTGGCCATGGCAATGACACAGGCGTTCTGCACCTCTGGGCAGCATGAGAAAGCAGAAAGGTGGCTCCAGGCCAGAGCAAAGGAAGAGAGGCAGCTCTGGATGAAGCAAAGGTGGTGCCAGCAGCTAGGGAAGGAAGGCCCAACCTTGAATGAATCTTTGTGCATTGGAACTCTAGTAAATAAATAAAATGACAACATCCAAGATTTTTTTTTTAAAAGTCCAACAATGACAACAGATCTATCATTCTTGTACTTCTGTGGGTTTTTTTTAGTTTTTTTTTGTTAATCCTCACATGAGGATATTTTTTCCATTGTTTTTCAGAGAGAGGGGGTGGGAAGAAGGGAGCAGGAAAGAAACATTGATGTGACAGAGACACATTGAATGGTTGCCTCCTGCACTCACCCCAGTGAAGTGGGGAGAGAGATATGCACCTTTGACCTTTGATCAGGAATTCAACCTGAAACTCTTCAGTGTCAAGATCAGTGTCCTAACCACTAAACACATTCAGTTAAGCAACAGGTCCACTATTAATTTCATACATGATAAAACATAATTAAAATCCCTGTAATAGAAGACACGTTTCAGATTCCCTGTAACATCCTATCTAATAAAAGAGTAATATGCAAATTAACCATCACTCCGCCACACACAAGCCATGCCCACCAGCCAATCAGGTGTGAGTATGCAAATTAGCCCCAACCAAGATGGCTGTGACCATGGACAGAGCAGGAAGGAGGCTTGAATTTCTCTGGCAATGGAGAAAGCCAAGCTTTCCACACACTCTGGCAGGCCCAAATCTCCACTCAAGGCTACAAAGTTTCAATTATAGAAGATAAATAAATCCAAAAAAACAAAAAAAACAAAAAACAGCGGCAGCCACATAGATGGAGAGAGCAGGAGGCTAGGGTTGCCCTGGGTGATGGAGGAAGCCAAACTTCTGCAACCCTGGCCTGTCTTGACCTCCACTTAAGGCTACAAAGTTTCAATTATAGAAGATAAATAAATTCCCACAAAAATGGCTACCACCACAGAGCAAACAGGAGGCATGGCTCTACTCCAGACTACAAAGTTTCTATTGTAAAAGCTAAATAAATCCCAGATACCAGGGCCTCTGCTTGGGTTGCCAGGGGGTGTGGCCAGCCTGCAAACCACCACAGGCCCCTCGTCCAGGCTGCCCCACACTCCAAGGGAACCCCCACCCTTCAGGGCAAACCAGCTGTCCCCCACCCATGCACCAGGGCTCTATCATATCTAATAAAATAGTAATATGCAGATTGACCATCACTCCAACACACAAGATGGCTGCCCCCATGTGGTCAAAGATCATACCCCCATGTGAACACAAGATGGCCACCACAAGGTGGCCAACAGGGGAGGGCAGGTGGGAGGGACCAGGCCTGCAAGGTAGGGCAGTTGGGGGTGATCAAGCCTAGAGGGGAGGGCAGTTAGGGGCAAACAGGGGAGCAGTTAGGCACCAATCAGGCTGGCAGGGGAGTGGTTAGGTGGTGATCAGGCTGGCAGACAGAAGCGGTTAGGGGCAATCTAGAAGGCAGGCAGACAAGCAGTTGGGAGGGAGCACTGCTGGATTGTGAGAGGGAATGTCCGACTGCCTGTTTACGGGCCTAAACAGGCAGTTGGTCAATCCTCGAGGGGTCCTAGATTGGAGAGAGTGCAGCTGGACTGAGGGGTACAACCACCCCACTCCGTGCACAAATTTCATGCACCAGGTCTCTAATAATATGTGATATATATAAAGAAGCCAGAAAATATGGCCTTTACTCAAAGAAGAAAAAATAGCAATCACAAGGCAAACCTCATGTTGGAATTAGAATATAGGGTCTCTAAAGCAACTATTGAAATCAGGTTCAAAGACTTAGACAAAATGTGATAATACTGAATGAACTAATAGGAAATGCCAGGCAAACGGAATCCTATATTTCTATTTTGGAAACAAAAGGCACAGTTTCTCTTAGGGAAAATAATCATTGGCTACACTGAATAACATATTTAAGACTGCAATGGAGGGGTCTACCAATATGAAAATCAACAGAAATAAGGCAATCTTCAGAACAAAGAATATTAATTTAATGAATAGTGACTTAAATAATTATTCAACAATATTAAGCAGTCTTGATAACTTGGTTCCTAATAAGTTTGGAAAAGAAGAATAGGTCATTGAAATTATTTGAGAACAATAAACAAAATGTTCAAATTTGGTGAAAAACATTATACTGCCTATCCAAATTCTTAGAGTCAAAAAAATCAAAAAGTATAAATAAAACAATAATTTAATATAAACACAAACTGATGAAAATCAAAGAGAAAAAGGAAATCTTAAAAGCAATCAGATGATATATTACAGAGAGGGAAAAACAAAATGAGTAAGAATGAACATTTCATTAGAAAAAATATACAAAGTTGCATTCAACCTAATTTTTAAGGATGGAATAATACCCATGTTACAAAAAATCTTTTGGAAAATATATAAGGGAGCACTTCCAAATTTGTTTTATTGGGCAGGATAGACTATTTACAAACCCTGATGAAAGTTGTTATAGTATAGAAAATAATAATAAAAAAATATGAATATAGTTGTAAAAATACTTTACAAGATATTAGAAAAACAAATTCAGCAACATAAAAAGAATATATGATTATCAGGTAGGGTTTATTCCAGAATACAAAAATCAATCAGTATTATTTACTATACTAAAAGAAATTAAAAAACAAAACAAAATTATATGATTATATCAATATGTACATCAAAAAACAAAATATATCTCTGATTGGGTAAGTTAATGGATAAATAGAGAGATCTGTAATAAAAGTCATACATTACACGTTAAAAGCAGAAATTATTTAGTGGTTATGTAAGTATTCACTATAAAATTTTAGGTTTTCTGTGACTTTAAAAATATTCACAATATATTGTTGAGAAAAGATGTCACTGGAATAAGTAAGATCATAACCCAGATACTATCTTGGCATTGGCTACCATGAAATTGAATTTACACATATTCATGTCATCATTCTATAATAATCTCATCATGACATTTACTTTTATGCATTAAATTAAGACCTTCACAGTTCTCAGCAACATTATCTATAGATCCCTAGTTACCAAGAAGAAATGGTTTTAGAAGTTATTAAATATCTATTCTGTACCAGGTAATAAATAATGACTTCACAGGTATTGCTGGAGGCTAAAACCAATAGTAATTAGCATATTATGCAAAAAGAGCCATTGGAAGGCCAATGGACTTGATATTCAGCAGGGCTGAAAATTAGCATACTATTGCCCTGCTGTGGGCTCAATGGCTGAAGGCAATTCCAGAGGCTTAATCACAAGGAACAACAGCCTGTAATTATTGGAATCAGAACCTGATAATCCTTTTATTGTTTACCAAACTTTACCTTTGATATACCTGTGTGCATGTCTAATGGGCAAATGTGTATTCAAGTGAATAAAAGCAGACAGGACCTAGTTATCAGTGAGCTTCTCCACTAGAGAGAGGTTTCCACCTGGCTCTCTATGCCTTGTAAATTCTATTTCTTGTCTAGTGTTTTCATTTGTGTGGCCATGTCTTCAGATCCTGAACCCTAGCCATAAATGGATGCGGCAACGCATCACACTTAATCTTGCTAGAAACCTTACATGGCAGATACTATAATCATTCTTGTATGTTACATGAGGAATTGAGGCTAACAGCATTTTAAATACCTGCCCAAGAACATACATAGTTAATATTTCAGGTGGAAGTTAATTCCTGAAAGTGTGAATAAAGCTATCATGTGATATTTGCTTTGTAAGTCTTAGAATGAAAGCATGGCTTGAATTAAATGTAAAGTTACCCTTCGCACACAGAGAGTAAAATTAATGGCAGGTTAATCTCTTTCTGACACCCAACATATAACTAGGTCATTATTTTCTACTTTCAGTAAGTAAGTACTCAAGTAAGTTCTCAGAATACATAAAATAAAATTACTGTTAGCCTAAACCAGTGGTCGGTCAACTCATTAGTCAACAAAGCCAAATATCAACAGTACAACGACTGAAATTTCTTTTGAGAGCCAAATTTTTTAAACTTAAACTTCTTCTAATGCCACTTCTTCAAAATAGACTCGCCCAGGCTGTGGTATTTTGTGGAAGAGCCACACTCAAGGGGCCAAAGAGGTGCATGTGGCTTGTGAGCTGCAGTTTGCCAACCACGACCTACACCAATTGCAATTAGCTGAGTAAATCAATGACTGAAAGAAATCAAATAGCCAAAATACTTTACCAGAAAATGCATTCTAGTGACCAGATGTCAACAAGATGGTGAACTAGAAAATCACAGCCCTTCTTCCTCAACAGAGGCACAGGGTTGACAATAGGTAGGACAGAAGGCCCATGTGAAAACTCTAGAGGCAAGTTGAGGAACTATAGCAACCAGGCCTATTTGCTAGGCCCAGCAGAAGCAGGCATAACCATGGGTTATGGGCTAATGGGTAGAAGAGAGACTCTGCATCCACACTTTAGAATGGTGATTTCAAAGTGAGCGAAACACTGGAGACAACGGTTGCATGTGTTAATGTAACAATTTGGGATTTTTCTCATTAACTTCCAACTCTGCATATTTGCTTCTTATAGTACTTCATGCCTCTCTACTCTCCTGTGCAATGTATTTCCTGCCAAATATGGCTTTCAGAAAAACATTTCCTGTTTGCAATGGATTTTTTTTAAAGCTCCCCCCTTTCACTACTTTCTATAATTTTTTATATATTTGTCTGCAGACAAGCATTCAGCTTTACTTTCATCTGGTTTTTGACTGTACTTACAAAAATTAGTCATCTAAATTTAAATCAGTGATTATTCTGCAGTCAGACACTTGGCTATTTGCCTTCCTTGGCCCAAGGGATAACCTAGTCAGAACTCAGAATCAATCTGTATAATTTGCTTTTTATACTCTCATTTAATCACACTGAGTTATTAAAATATAGTTATATACTAACATAAGAAGACTTCTTCTTTTTTTTTTTTTTTGATGTGGAGCCCAGCATCCTGCTTTAGGATTAATATTGCAAAGAAATGTAGGAAGGCTCTGAGGAAGTTCATATTCATTTACTGAAGAAATCCATATTTATTTACAGATGAACTCCTCTGCCTCATGAAATTGTGGGAACCTGAACACATCACTCATTTCTGAAGATCACATTTGTAATCCATCATCTGGTCCTGACTCATTTTTAAAGGTTTTGTTAGAGCCATGTAACTACTATTGACATAATGCAATCTATGTCAGTGAGGCAATACAAGAGGAGGGTGCTCAGGTTGGGTTTTTTCTGAATGCTTCCCGTGTGCCAGGCTGTAGAAGACATTCTGCATGTATGATCTCATTTCAATATGCACTGAAGAGGTTTCCATACTCAAAGTCTCAGCTATATTGAATGAGGAAAGCAGGTAAAAAAAAATTGCCTTGATGGAGCACATTGTCTACATAAAGATGAAAAAATACGTATTTTGACATGCTTTGGTCACCTGGATTTATGATATCAAATGAGAAATGGATGAATTCATTCCACTCTTTGAGTCTCAGTTTATCTGTAGAATGAAAGGTTCTACTCTTAAGGACTCTATAAGTGATCTATATCAATAAAGCACCAAAATAGTTTATGCCAATTCTGTTTCTGCCACTAACTCCAACCATAGTTATACTATCCTTCATAACTCTTGTTTTGCTCTTTGTTTGGCTTTTCTTTTGCTTTTTGTATTATTATTATTATTATTATTATTATTATTAATTATTGCCATGAATGGCTGCTGAGAGCTTGACAAAGAGGCGAGGCTGCTATGTGCTCTGACATGACCTGAAGGTTTCCAGCAGAGTTCTATCACCTCCACTCATCGAACCTTTCTTCCCCTCCATGTCCCAGACTGCAGGTGACCTGCCACCTTCTTGGGGACTTTGTGCCATTCTCACAGATGGGCCATAGATGAGAGAGCCAGGAAACCACCCAGGGAGACTGAATGTGGTGATTAGAAGTTACTACAGACAGCTGTTCAGTACACATCACAAAATTTATGTCCCCCTCATCAGAAATTGTAGATCTGTGTGGTTTAGTCTTTACGTGTAATATGTTATCATTTAGACATTTCACAAATAATTTTTTCAGCCGCTTGAAAAGAATTTAGGGAGGTGTATGGACTACACTGGAAATATCTTCCCATGAGATATTTCTGCAAAAAAAAAAAATGTCCCTTCAAATAACTCAAGTCAACCCAAATTTGGTAATGCTTCTTTTGCCACATCCTTCGTCCATATCCAGAATACATTCATACACTCATACATACACATACACAAATATTCCATTCTGTGTTAGGCCTCCTGATGATTTCCGAGAATATAGAAAGTATGGTTAAAAGAAGATCATTTTCTCCCTAAAAGCTCGCATGATTTTTAGACATACTGGTGTATAGGATTTTAGTGTTAACTACTTAACATAATTATTGCTATTAATATGCAAAACACCAAAAAATCTAGAATTTCCAGGAGTGTATATAGAGAAAAATTGGAAGTATGATCTTGAGCTATGTCTTTTAGTAACTATCTTGAGTTAAGATCTCGATTTCAAAGTGTGTGAGGGAAGAGGTTTCCCCCACATCCCCAAACAAATCTGTGGACACTAGCTGAGTGTTCTATAATTCAACTCAGATTCCACAGGTGACGGGTCCGCCATACAAGACCCTCCCCCTCCACACATACACACACATGCATACACTCACACATTTTCAGATGCCAATTGTTACCTGTATTTCTGACCATCCAACTAAAGACCAGAGGTTCCTATGACACCCTTCTTAAGTTCTATGAATTTGCTAGTACAGCTGACAGAACTGAGAAAAACAATGTATGGTGGGTAGCTAATTTGCTGTAAAAGAATCTAACTCATGCCAGATCAAGGTATGTGGGAAGAGGCACAGAGCTTCTTGATCATACAGATTTTCTCTGCTTGCTATGGAAGATGGAGAGGGCTCATGTGACAGATTACTTGACTGGAGCTTGACCAGAAAATTCCATTCTGGTTTATTAAGATTATGTTTCTAGAAGAGATTGTGGTTAGGGTCCAAAGAGTGTGTGTGCCTGAGGCTTCAAAAGGCCAAAACTCAAAACGTCAACATTTGGAATAAAGAGCCATTAATTGATGAGAAGGCACCAAACTGAGAAGATGGGACACCTGGTGTTTCCTCAAACCCAACTAACCAAAGTTCAGAGTTCAGACTTCTTTAATGTCTGAGAGAAAGGGGAAGGGGAAGGGCTGTTTCTGTAAAGTTCAAGCCTTAAGCAGAATTCCTCTAATAATTAGCCTGTCTATATGCAGAAGCTATTAGCCTGAAGGCCATGGGGACGAAGGAAGTTTGAGCAAGATGGAGTCAGAGAGACTGAACGTTGCACTCTGTTACAGTTGAAACTATAATTAAACCAGGACTTAAATCTGGATTTGGTATCATGGGCTCCTAGCCTAAGTGATGCCATTTGAACCTGTGATTTGCTCTTTAACAATACAAAAGTGCCTAATTTGGAAAGAAATGTGGATAATGTTCACTTATATGGGTGAAGACGGGAGGAAGAGTATTGCTGACTCTGTTTAATAAATCTTGTTGAACCCTATTATAGCAGTATAACGTAGAAGTAGAGAAGAGAATGATACAGATAGTCTGTCTGCTGTGAAACACAGTCATACATGGAACATCTGTGGTGAATGTATGTATTTCCTTACCCAAATAGAACCAACTTTCATTGTCAAGTTAACTCTCATCTTGAACACACTGGCTTTTTTCAGTGAACCATTGTCTCCATGGAATTATACATAGTAGCTGAGGCAAGATGAGTCCCAGCTTTGCTCAAGAACTTGAAATTGTTCAGATCCCTTGGGGGTTTTGATGGTTAATTTTATTTAACAAGTTGTCTGTGCTAAGAATACGCTAGAGTAGCTGGTGAAACATTATTTCTGGGAGTGTTAATAAGGTTGTCTCAGGAAGAGGTTAGCATTTGAGTCAGACTGAGTAAAAATCCCCTGTACGAATCCTGGTGGGCATTTTCCAATACCCTAAGGACCTGAATAGAGGGGAAAGATGGAGGGAGGGTGAATGCATGCTCTCAGATAGACCTGAGGCACCTGTCTTGGGCCCTAGGACATCAGTCCTCTTGGTTTTCTGGCTTTTATACACAAGGTGGAACTTACCCCATTAACACCCCATTCTTAGGGCGTTGGACTCAAACTGATTTACATCACCAGCAGAGGGATGATTGAGGGTTTTCTTGGTCTCCAAAATCAAATAAAACAATTTCTATAATATATATTTTTATCTATCTATCTATCTATCTATCTATCTTTTCTAGATGTCCTATTGATTCTGTTTCTCTGAAGAACCCTATTATTAGGGTAAATCTACAAATATAAAGAATCACCAAAAGCCCTAGTTCACCCAGAACAATCCCTAATTATGTCACTTGGCCCAACATCTTTACTGATTTGGATCTCTTTTTCTTCTCTCTCAAAAGTATCCTTATTTGGAAATAAATTATGCAGTTATGCAATTACCTTACCCATGACCAACCTTCTCTGCACTACTCCACAAATCTAAAGGGACTAAAGAAAGCCTGGTGCTCCAAGACATTCCAGGAAGAGATTTGGCTAATAAAGAGGGCTGAGTCATAGGGAAAAAAAAGTCTCCATTCCTTTTCAATATAATTAGATTCATTGGCTCTCAACAGATATTATCATATACTTTTAAGCTTAATATGGTTTTAGCCTGAATGCTATCTAAGTGCATACAGGTGGAGGTTATAGCCAATCCTATATAGTTAAAGGCTAATATGTAAATTGTCCTTTTGACCAAGGAGTTAGATCAGGAGTTCAACTGGGAGTTTGACCAGGGGGTGGCGCCAGCTGGCCAACTGCCCTCAGTCCCTCTCCCCAGCCAGCCCCACTCCCGATCACTCCCCACATCCTGATTGGGGGCAGGCTAGCCACACTCCACCCATGCACAAATTCATGCACCAGGCCTCTAGGCTATCTAATAAAAGAGTAATATGCAAACTGACCATCATTCCAACACACAAGATGGCCACCCCATGTGGTCAAAGAAGGCCGGCACAAGATGACCTGCAGGAGAAAGAAGTTGTGGGTGATCAGGGCAGCAGGGGAGAACAGTGAGAAGTAACTGGGCTGGTAGAGGACAGTTGGGGGAGACCAAGCCTGCAGGGGAGGGCAGTTTGAGGGAACCAGGCCTTCAGAGGAGGGCAGTTGGGAGGAACCAGCCCTGCAGGGAAGGGCAGTTGGGGGGAACCAGGCCTGCAGAGGAGGGCAATTGAGGGGAACCAAGCATGCAAGGGAGGGTAGTTGGGGAGGGTCAGGCCTACAGGGGAGGGCAGTTGGGAGTAACCAGGCAATCAGGGGAGGGCAGTTGGGAGCATCTAGGCTGGCAAGGGAGGGCAGTTAGGGGTTACCGAGCCAGCAGGGGAAGGCAGTTGGGAGCGAACATGCCTGCAAGGGAGGACAGTTAGAGGTGACCAGGCTGGCAGGGGAGGGCAGTTTGGAGCAATTGGGCCAGCAGGGGAGCAGTTAGGAAAAAATTAGGCTGACAGGGGAGTGGTTAGGGGTGATCAGGCTGGCAGGCAGAAGCAGTTAGCGGCAATCTGGCAGTCAGGCAGGTGAGTGGTTGGGAGCCAGCAGTCGTGGATTGTGAGAGGGATGTCCAACTGCCCATTTCCTAAACATCCCTTGAGGAATCCCAGATTGGAGAGGGTGCAGGCTGGGCTGAGGGACACCCCCTCCCCCAGCGTGAATTTCATGCACCAGGCATCTAGTAATAAAATAAAAACAAAGCTCAATCAGTTATTTAAATGGGTCCCCATGACCCCAGGAAAATATTATATGTTTTTAATAGGCCATGGTCAAGGGCCATGTGTCCATGAGAACAATATGGATTAAAAACACTAATAACATACTAAACCTCTGCTTTCCACTAGAATACGAGCACTCTGTCAGGTTCACAGCTAGAGAATTCAGTTACTAATAAGAATGGATCAGTGATAACAAAAAGTGGCTTTCTTTAGAGGAAAATAGAGTGGTTTAAAAGCAAAGCTTTGAAATAATGCAGATCTGGGTAAGAATTGTGGCTATAGAAATAAATAGCAGGGTAACCATGACCCTGTTGCAGATAATAATTCTTCTCTGGTAAGTTTATGATGATTAAGTGGTAGAAATTCTGCAGTTGCCAAAGAGTGCCTGATACCTACAAAAGCTGGTAAACAGAAGGCACCTCTTCAGACCGGTGCTGAGGCCCTTTATCATACTGTTCTTTTTCTATTACATATATTTTTGAGATTGCTTGAATCCACATAAGCTGGCAAAGTTAATTATTTCCCTGTTGTGCTTAATTCCAAAGTATTCCTATCATTTTTAAATATTTTTATTGATTTTTTTTTTTTACAGAGAGGAAAGGAGATGAATAGACAGCCAGAAACATTGATGAGAGAGAGATATCAATCAGCTGCCCCCTGATACCAGGACAGTACCTCTATACCAGGACAGTCCCTCTATATTTTTTCCACATTTAAAAAACACACACGTTTTTATTGATTTGAGAGAGAGAGAGAGAAACATCATCAACATCCATTGGCTGCTTCCTGCAAGCCCCCTGCTGAGGATTGAGCCCACAACCAGGGCTTGTGCCCTGACAGGGATTGGAACCTAAAATGCATGGGCTGATGATCAACCACTGACCTACACTGGCCAGGGAAATACCTCTGCATTCTTGCTCACTGATGCTTCCTTTAACAGCTCAGCTGAGCTGGGCACGTACTCAGAAAGTGTTTTCACTTTATATTATGCAAACATTTTTGTTTGTGTGCAGGACACAAAACAGTGTTTCTCTATCTGCCCAGCTCTCTAGTGGGTCTATTTTTATGCTTCTATTCAGGCCTCCTGTGTACCTGCCCTTTGTTTTGCTTCATGTCAATCTATCCCTGTGATCTTTACTCTAAACACAGCACCAATCAACAGCATTTTCTGAAGCTTTGTTTCCTGACTTCAGTCCGTGCTAAATTCAGAAACCGGAAGCTTCTTCACCTCACCTTGGGTAGAAATAGGGGTGTCCCTCATCCTTTCATTAGAACACAGACTTGCCTCCATACATCACAGTAGGTGGGAGGAAAGTGTCTGAAGACCAACAAAATAATGAATCAGGGATGACTTAGGAGGAAGAAGGCATAGCTTGGGAAAGGGAAGATAAAGACAGAAGGGAAAGAGAAGACTGAGATCTAAAGGTGTTGAGGAGCCGAGACTGGTTTGGCTCAGTGGATAGAGCATCGGCCTGCGGACTGAAAGGTCCCAGGTTCGATTCCAGTCGGGGGCATGTACCTTGCTTGTGGGCACATCTCCACTGTGGGGTGCGTGGGAGGCGGCTGATCGATGTCTCTCTCTCATCAATGTTTCTGACTGTCTTTCTCTCTCCCTTCCTCTCTGTAAAAAATCAATAAAATATATAAAAAAAATAAAAATAAAGGTGTTGAGGAGTTAAGGGGTATTTCTGCTTTCCAATCTGACATACAATGAGTGTGGAAGTATCATTCCCGCAAACACAACAAAACAAAAAGCTGAACAAACTAAAAATCAACAACTCTTTTTAGATCCATCAGAAAATTGAGGCCACAGAGCAAACAATTGCCCTCCAAGTTGGGGAGACAAGCAAAGCCCATCACTTTAGCCAAGAAGGGGGTACAACACATAGACTTGAAATGATGAAGTACTGGAGGCTCCGAATGAACAACTTGGAGAGTTGAAACTTTTCACTTTAAGTGGATTTCACACTTTCTTGAGATTAACCTCTAGGAGTCTAGGTTTGCAGAGTGGGGCTGCGGGGTGTCTGAGAAGCACTCGTGAAGCATACAACCCAGGGGCATGGGTTCACAAAATGACAAAGATCTAATTATAGGGCCATCCAATAATTTTCTTCCTTCCACATCTTCCCAGCCTATCAGCAGGGCTCCTACAGAAGGAGACTGCAATGGAATGAACTGCGTATCTCAGACATTAAGTCTCAGTCTAGAGAAACACAAAGGGAACAGACAAGGACCACAGAGGAAACTTGAGCTGAAATATACAGCTAGAGCAAACAGTAAACACAGCCCAACCCACAGCCAAACATAAGACTTCACACTGAAGACATGTTTCAATTACTTTCACACAGCACATAAAGTCCAGCTTTCATTCAAAAATTGCAAGACACACTGCTAGACAACAGCTGGAAGACACAAAAGAAAGCATCAGAACAAGACATAATTATGACAGAGATTTTGAAAAGACAGATAAAAAAGTTAAAATAATTTAATGAGTAAACTAAGGACTCTTAAGGGAAAAAGTAGAAAAACTAAGTACAGATGGACACTGAAAATAAATATGTAGGGAAATAAACAAGTTGGTCAATACTGAATAAAGAGTACTTACATTAAATTTCAGCTCTATCTTATTCTAGCATATATTTATTCTCTCCCTTACTCTACATGCAATTTAAAATAAATATATCTATATTCTACATATAGTGACACAAATTTGTATGCTTCCAAATTAAAACACCCATTTAGGTTGGAAATGTAAATCAAAACAGGAAGAACACGATAGAGATGTTAAAACTGGATTATTTAAATATGACCATCTTCAAATGCCATATGCAGAATACTAAATTCGAGAAGTATCAACTCTCTAAAATATTTGATTGGTAAAACATCCAACAATGTTCAACTCCTTTGCAATCATTCTCACTCTTTGTGTTGTTTTTTAAAAAATATATTTTATTGATTTTTTTACAGAGAGGAAAGGAGAGGAATAGAGAGTTAGAAACATCGATGAGAAACCTTGATCAGCTGCCTCCTACACGCCCCCTACTGGGGACGTACCCGCAACCAAGGTACATGTCCTTGACTAGAATCGAACTCGGGACCTTTCAGTCTGCAGGCTGATGCTCTATCCACTGAGTCAAACCGGTTTTGGCCACTCTCACTCTTAACATCGAGATTGAAATCAGGAAGATCCCAAGGAGTCTCTGGTTCAGTGTTTGCCTTTAGATCAATGTCCATCAAATTCTCACAGGACAGTGTCCTGTCCATTCCTCAGGATTGTATCTGTCCAGAGGTGGGCCTTTCTCTTCTAATGTAAAGATCAGATCTGGTCTTTAACTCCTTGAGGACATGTATGTGATTTTTCCATTTTGGATTTCATAATTTAGCACAATGTCCTGTATATAGAAGATTTTAATTATGTGCTAAGTGCATATATACAGCTGAAGATTTTTGTTCTCTTTCTTTCTCTCTCTTTCTCCTTTTCTTTAATTTCTACAAAGGTTAGGAATATGTTGAATGATGTTAAAGAAAGTCCCCAACTTCTTTCCTCTGAAATTAGTATCTGTTTACTAACTTGGAGGCTTTATGACACACCCATGGAAAATCATTTCAGTATCTAGTTACTCCATATGTCCCTGCTCTGTCTTTCTTATATCAATTTATCCGTGTGCCACAATTTTATTACTTTCTTTGGTTCCAGGTAGTTTTATTTTCATTGATCTGTGTTGACAACTTGTTTTATTATAGGATTTCACTTCTCCCCTTCTCCTGCTTTCCCAAGATTAGAGGTAAATGCAGTGTCTTTTTCTGAGGCTTATGCTAAGTTAGGCCCATGTCATCTTGGGAACCTTACTAATATTTAAAGATTAGGGGTGGGAGACAATGTTGACCTCAGACCAACAGGTCAAAATGTACAACAAAGTTGGTTATCCTGGCTTCTGTGGAATATTTCTCTGGCATTTCAAAGATTCTTTCTTCTTATTAAATACGATTTGCCATTTTTCTTGATTTTGAAAAAAAAAGATATCACATGAGAAAATTATATCTGAGGTTAGAATTACCTTTGAAAATATAATTGCCTTTGGATGTATATGAGTAAAATATTAATACCCACATGGACGTGATTTGAGAAACATTTTTTGTAATGGAGCAATACATTAGAGTTCATTTGAATTGTAAAGATTTACTAAAGCCCATGAATTTCTGCTCTGATGTTTGTCCATTTTTAAAAACATCAGAATATTTTAAGCTGAATAGAAGGAGACAAATGTAAGGATCATGAAAGGCCATGAAGGTGAGCAGGCTTTGAGGGAAATGACAAATTTGTTTGAGTTAATAGTCAGGGGCAAGCGCATTCATAATATGTAAAGATAACCCTTAATTTCACTCAAAGCTAGACTTTTGATGGTTATTAAAAAACGCGGATCATGATTTATAATGAAAACTGCCATAAAAAGATTAGAGTTAGCAGATTGATATTGATTCAGTTAATGGGTTATATCAAACTTATTTCTTTTTATCAGCTTTGCATTTGCACATTTATCTGTTTCAGAGGCCAGTCCGATAAAGCCTCTTATTTAACATCACCTTCCTCTGCCCTGAAGTAGTTTATTTCATTCTATTAAATTCTAATTGTTGCTACAACTTCCGGAGGGCATAGGTATGCTTGCCTTCAAAGCATTTAATTCACAAGACTTTTTTCTTTCCCGCTCCCGAGACTGGTATCCTCTCCACTTTGAAATGACCTGGGTTTGCAAGCAAGATGGTATCTGACTGTCCCATCACCCAGTAACACCTGCTATGCTTACATAACTTTCCAATTCTGTAACCTTATTCAGTGTTAGGATGAGAGACTCACATGGCATTTCCTGTTATCCACTGCCCAGGAGAAGGTCTAATCTTTGAGTGAATGGCATAATGAGTCTTTTGGTATCATAAGCACTGAAGCCCCTCATTTTCGAAGAGGAGATATGGAGCTTTAGAAAGGACAAAGGCTCGCAATTTCCAATTACATGTGATAAATCATTAAAAATGAAATGAGTTGGGGTTGGTGAGTTTTCATAAGCTCCCAGGCATTAGTGAAATTGCAGCCATAAATTGGCTTCTGATTCATAAAACGAAGGTTTGTGAACTTTTTTTCCCATAAGTAGAATGAAATGGAATAAAGAAATAGTTGAATAAAGGTCTTTTTATTTTCCCTGCTTCCCTTTTTCTCTATTCTGCCTGGTTCCCTTCAACATCCTTGAACATCTAAAGCGTATTTGAAAGGCAGCATACCATAGAGCTTCATATTATAGACTCTTGAGAAAGATAATTTGTCTTCAGATCTTAAATCTGCCTCTCTAACTGCTCTCTGTGCCTTGTTAACATTAAATGTAAAAAAAAAAAATGATGACGGTACTTCTTACAGGATGGTTGTTAGGGTTAAATGTGATGAAAAATAAAGGCTTGCCCAGCTGCTGTTACTCAGTGGTTGAGGGTCAACCTATGAACAAGGAGGTCATGGTTTGATACCCAATCCGGGCACATGTCCTGCTTTTGGACTTGGTCCCAGGAAGGCTTGCAGGAGGCAGCCAATCGGTGATTCTCTCTCATCATTGATGTTTCCATCTCTCTCTCCCCATCTCTTCCTCTCTGGAATCAATGATATATATATATATATATATATATATATATATATATATATATATATATATATATATATATATATATATATATATATATATATAAAATAAAGGCTTATGTAAACATAAGTCTCTATTACTATTATTATTGTCTTGCCATTATCATACTTGACAGCCATCTGTTGATTTGCCAGCACAACATTCCTCCTCTGTCCTTGGTAATAAGCCTTTTAATTTTCTTGGGAAACTCCTTCTCCTTGTTGTGATTTTGTGAAACTCTTAAGACTAGGTGTTCCAATCTACCCATGCTAAGGGGTGAGCATGAAAACGTCCTTAACCAGTCATAACTTCACTCCATGTAATTTCATGTTAAGCGAAATAAGTCAGAAAAATTTAAGAACCATATGATTTCATTCATTTGTGGCATGTAAAACTAAAGTAACAGTTAAGAAAAACAAACAAGCAAAACAAAGACCCATAAATACAGACAACTGTATGGTGGTTGACAGAGGGAGAGGGAGTGGGGAGGTAGAATAGGGTAAAGGGTTCAATATGTGGTGAGGGAAGATCTGCCTGGGTGGTGGGCACACAATGCAATATACAGGTGATGTATCCTAAAATTGTACACTTGAAACAAAAAAATATAAATATATATATATATATATATATATATATATATATATTATTATTATTAAATAATGTCACCCAATAAACTTAATTAAAATAATGCTTTTATTTATGTACTATTCATATGTGATAGAGTATACAAATATGAAGTGCCCAGACTAATGAATTTTTACACTTATATTAACCCAAAGAGTGACCGAAAGAAAAAGATAAAATGTATTTCCCATGAGCATAGAACTCTGCTTCATGCCTCTCTAAGTCATTACCCTTAAGGTAACCAGAATGTTGACTTTTATTATTATAGGATAGGCTTGTATATTTTTGAAGTTTCTATGAGTGTGATCATAAAATATGTACTTTTATGTAATATTTTTGTTCCATATGTCTGAAATTAATCCATGTTGTATGTATTTTTTTCATTGCTGTATAGAATCTCATAGTAGTAATGTACCACACATTATCTATCCTGCCTGCTATTGATGAACATTCAGCATTGCTAATTTTAAATAAAGATTTCTGAGCATTCTGGTTTACATATTTTTTATGAGGAAATGCATTTCTTTCTATTAGTATATAATTAGAAGTTTAATTACTGAGGTGTAGACTATCATATATAGAAAATAACCTTTAATAGACACTGCCAAAGAAATTTCAAAGAAGTTAAATTATATTTTACCATCTTTGGATGAGAAATAAAGTTTCCCCATATTCCTGCAATATGTAGTATTGGTAGCCTTTTTAATAGGAGTTGGAATTAGTGATATCTCATGATATTACTTTGTTATTTCCCTGAAGGTTACTTATCCTGGGTTATTTTATAAATTTGTCATTTGGATATCTTCTTTTGTAAAGTATCTGTTCAAATATTTTTTCTATTACATTGTCAAATTTTTTCATAATATTTTCTAGGAATTCTTTATATGCCCTAAACATAAGTGTATTCCTGAAAGAGTCATCGCGACTATCTCTTTCACAGTTGTGTTTCTTTTTTTAAAGAATATATTTTTATTGATTTCAGAGCGGAAAGGAAAAGGAGAGAGAGAGTCAGCAACATCAATGATGAGAGCAAATCACTAGTTGGCTACTCTTGCAAGCCCCACAGTGGGGATCCAGCCCTCAACCAAAACTTAGAATTGAACCATGACCACCTCATAGATCGTTGCGCAACCACTGGGCGTATTTCACTTTTTAATGTCATCTTAGAGGGACAGAAGTTCTCAATTTTAATAAAGTCCACTTTCCCTTTTTTTTTTTTTTTTTTTTTTTTTTTTACTAAGATGTTGTGTTTTGCACCTGAAATCCTTATCTACTCCCGAAGTCATAAAGGTCAATTTTTATGCTCACTTATAGAAGATTTATTGTTTTACCTCTCATATTTCTTTCTGTGATCAACCTCAAATTAAATTTTATACGTACTGGGTAACCCAGCATCCTATTAAATAGATTATGTATTTCCTATTACATTACAATGGCACCTCTATCACAAATCAAGTGATCTCATATATTGGTTAATGGACTTTTTAAAATTATATTCAATTGAGCTGCTTTTCTATTTTTAGTTCAACATTTACTTTGTCTTCATTATAGTAACTTTATAATTTATATTATTATTTGGCTTTAAACCCACAGTATTGATTTTTTATTTAGAAATGTCTGGGCTATTGTAGTCCTTTTGAATTTTAATGTAATATTTAGATTCAGCCTCTCCATTTTAATAAAAATAAAGTACTGGGGTTTTAATTAGAACTTTTTTTTTACTCTACAGATAAATAAAGACAAATTGGCCTAACAAAATACGGGACTCCTGCACAAAATATAAACATGTTATATTACTCTTTTTGTTTATTTATTCTTTGTTTACCCTAAATACTTCGTAGTTTTCAATAGGAAAGCTTGCATATATTTTGATGGTAGCATTTTAAATGTTTTTTTTTGCTACTTAATTTCTATTATTTATTGCTACTACATAAAATACAATTGATTTGTGGATAATTACTTTATGGCAAACAAACCCCTGGGATTTTTTAATTTGCACATTCATAAGTTTTTAAATTATAATCTTTAGTGTTATTCATATGTCATATTACAGTGACTAGAATACCTAGAAAAATGTTGAATAGAACTGGTGAGCATAAATAATGCCTGATGTGTTTCTAATCTCAATGAGAAAGTAAAACTTCTTTTTATTCCTAATTTGTTGAGAAATTTTATAAAGAGTATTAATTCTTAATAAATGTTTTTCTCCAACTATTTGAATGGTCATTTTTTTTCTTTTTAACTTTGTTCAATTAACGTATATAGCTTACTAAAATTATCAAAAATTCCCAGAATAAGACTGTTAATAATACTCTTTTATTTTATATTTCGATGTAGATAAATTTGAGGTATATTATCTTTTCTATTCCTGATGTTAATAATCTGTGTATCTTCTTCATTTAAAATCATTCTTATCAAGGTTTAATAACAACAATTTAATAATGGCTTTGTTGATTTTATTTATTTCATGTTTGCTTTCTATTTCAATATATTTTGGCTTTGTTGATTTTATTTATTTCATGTTTGCTTTCTATTTCAATATACTTCTTCCCCCTACTACTATTTAACATCTTTACCCCCTGAGTTTAATTTACTGTTATCTTTATAGTTTCAGAACATGAATTCGTTGATAATTTTTAACTTCATATACATGTCCCTCTAAACACACCTTTAACTGTATCCAACAGATTTTGATATCATATTTTTATTTGATTTTGTTCAGGATTCTTTCTAATTTTTATGGTGCTAATCTCTTTGACCCATGCCATATTTAGAAGCACGTTTCTTAATTTGTTGTTGTTGTTTTTTTTGAGGAATTTTAAATTTGAGAAGATACCTCAGGGAAGTGGTCACAGGTGATCACACTAAACGCTGAGGCTGCATTTAAGTCTGTATTTGTGTATCAGGCCCCTGTCCTGTTCCTTCTTGATTTAATGAATTACTCCGTAACCATCCGATCAATTTTTTTTTTTGCTTATGTTACCAGAGTTGCTTTCTGCTTCCTATAACCAAGAGCCCTAAATGACACATTCTATTCACAAAATACCTGCTCTGTAATGCCTTGTTATCCTTCTATTCAAATTTTACCCTATAGCCATAGTCCAGTTTAAGTCATACTTAAAAAAAAAAAAAATCTACGAACTCTTGACTTTATTTTTTACAAACTAATAACACTGTTTTTCCTGATTTGTGAAATTACTTTGTGTTTAATTAATACGAAGCATTCTTTCAGAACCCAGTCTCTTAGAGCTGGGAAATAGTTAGGCAGCTTTGAATTATGGAGGAGATCAGACCCTGGATAGGTACATAGTGAGGTTGTATTTGAACACTCTGATAACTCAATCCGCGCACAGTTCCCTTAGCGATTGCAATGCCTACACCCTTTTCCTCACACAAACATCTGCAGAGATTCTGAAAGTGTTATCCTGTCTGTATCGAATCTTTACTTTGACTTTGTGCTCCATTAGTTATTCCTGAGAGGAGATGGTCTCCAGATTCCTGTCAGCCCGCATACAGACCCAGGATTACATGATGCTTACCTTGTCAATGGCTTTCATCTGACAGAACAAAGCATGTCACTCGTGATGTGTTCTGATGATTGCAGGTTAGGGTAAAACTCCTACATGATAACTGTAATCTCTTTTAACTTGGCACTCACTCGGCAACAAGATATATTTGTATGTTGCAGTAAAAGAGACTTGTACTAAAATATGATTAGAAATAACTTTCTATTGAAGGCATTTTAAATAAACCCCCACTGCAACCCTTTAACCACTGAATAATTCTGTGGCTTAAGAGTAATTGTCCTTAGATAAAATGTCTTATAGGTTAGGTTTCATTCTTTTAAAATTATATATTAAAAAAGTAATTTATGAGCTAACGTATGATTCAAAGAGATTATTTATTTCCCAAGGGGCATGCCACAGATTTCATCAGAGTTGCTAAATTATATATATTAGTATATGTGAAAATGTAATTAAAATATAATTTTCAGGAATATGTCAACCTTTCATTACATGAAGTAAAATGATCCAAAACTCATTATTGTTTAAAATAGAAAGTCAGTATTTCAAAATGATGAAATAAGTTACCAAATATTAACGATACATAATTGTAATCCAACAAAATGTAATAATATTAGTGCATGGTATCTATGTGTGTATGTGCATGCACAAAAATTCAAGAAAGGTAGAAATATTGTGGTAGATACAAGTCATAATGTGTTTGTAAAATCCTGTAGAATTTATAACACAAATAGTGAACCCTAATGTAAACTACGGGACATTTGTTAATAGTAATATATCAATAGTGGCTCATCAATCCTAACACATTCACCACATTCAATGTAAAATGTTAATAATAAAAGAGATGGAGGAAAGGATGGGGGTTTACAAGAACTCTGTGTAATATCAGTTTTTCTGTAAATGTAAAACTTCTCTTAAAAGTCTCCTCATTTCTAAAGGCAAAGTCTAACTATATGTTAATTATAACCAACATAATGCACATAAAAGAATAGATACATTAAAAATAAAAAGGATGAAAATAGATAGATATGCCATGTAAACCCAAATCAAATACTAATCAAAGCTAATGTGTCCACACCAATATCAGACAAAATTCAATTAGGAAACAAGCGTATTACCAGAGATTAGAGAAGGGGTACCATCTAGAACAATAAAAGCATGATATGCTAATTAGACCAGACAGCTGAATGACCTTCTGGACATCTTTCCAGACATGCTTCTGGACGAAGCTGTGGCAGCAGGGGCTGAGGCAGAGGAGGTTGGGGGTGATCAGGCAGACAGGCAAGTATTTAGGGACGATCAGGCAGGCATGCAGAGTGGTTAGGGGTGATCAGGCAGGCAGGCGAGTGGTTAGGACCAATCATGCAGGCAGGCAGAGTGGTTAGGGGTGATTGGGCAGGTAGGCAAGTGGTTAGGGTTGATCAGGCAGGTAGGCAAGTGGTTAGAGGCAATCAGGCAGGCAGTCAGGCAAGCAGGTGGGAGCCAGCGGTCTCTGATTGCAAGAGGGATGTCTGACTGCCTATTTAGGCTCAATTCCGCTGCAGACATCCCTTGAGGGGCCCTGGATTGTGAGAGGATGCAGTCTGGGCTGAGGGAACCCCTAACCCCCATGCTGAGGGAACCCCATGCACAAATTTTGTGCAGTGAGTCTTTAGCATAATAATAAAAATAATAAAATGTTGAGTTCAACACAATGACAGAAAATCCTAAATGGGTATGCACTTAAAAAGAGAACTTCTAAGTGCATGAAGCAAAAATAGATAAAACGTAAAGACAAAGAGGCAGATACAAGATTCTAGCAGGAACCTCAACGCTCTTCAATACTGCTATTCAGTCCTAATAGAACAACCAACTGGAACATCGGTAAGAAAGCAGATCCTGAATATTACCATCAGTTACTATGAACTGATTAACATTTATAAAACACTTCCATAATAACAACATACTAATTTTTTAAATGCACATGGAACATTCACCAAGAAAGACCCATATTCTGATCCCAAGGTCAGCATTACTTTTAAAGGGAAAAATAACTACTTTAGATTTTGTGAGCTCTATAACCTCTCTCATCACAACTCATCTTTTCTCTTGTTATGTGAGAGCTTCTCTGAAATATACAGAAACAGTTTAATTTTTTTAATAAAGGTCAACATAACCTTGCCCATTCCACTCTAGACATTGACTCACATGAAATAAAAATTTATGTTTACCCCCAAATCTATATTCAAATGGTTACATGAGCTTTACATATAATCACCAAAATCTGTAAACAACCAAATTCCCCACCACTAGGGAAGGGTTAATAAGCTATAGTATATCCACACAATGAGAGCATCAGTAATAAAAAGGGACAAGGTACTATTATGTGCAGCTACATGGAAATACCTCTGTTAAAGCGAAATACAGTATTAAAATGCTGAATACTGAAATACAGTATTAAAATGCTGTTATATAAAATCCATTTACATAACATTCTGGGAGAGACAACACTGTAGCGACTGATATCCTATCAGTGGTTGCCAAGGGCTGTGGTTGATGGAGAGGTGACCTACAAAGTGCCTCTGGATAATAATGGAATGTTCCATATCTTAGTTGTGACAGCAATTATGTTAACTAATATGTACCTTAAAAAACTGTACTCATAAAAACTGTACTGTTTACCAGTAAACTCATCATATGTAAATGCTATGTTCCAGAGGGTCCCAGAAAAGCCATGAGGGCTGACAGTGTGAGAGGGGAAATTGTGAAAAGTTTTCTGTCCACTCCAAATACATTATGTGTCAACAGAAAAACTCCCCTTGCATCTGTGTTATAAACTAGAGTTCTTAGAAAGTTAACTCAAATGGGACTGCTCACATATTATGTACTAGATTCTGCTTACTAAGAAAGTTAACTCAGCTTACCATACCTCCTTACCTCAATGATGTTGGGGGATTTTCTGTAAGGAGTTGATCCTTCGTCATTTCTTTCCTGAACCATTATGCCACCTTCTCTTCTTGCCCTGCAGGTGCCAATGGTATTTTCTTTAACTCCATCTCAAATAAGTGATAATACGCCCACCAGCCAGTCGGGAATGAGTATGCAAATTAACCCAACCAAGATGGCTATGGCCATGGAACGAACAGGAGTCTTGCATTTCCCTGGCAATGGAGGAAGCCAAGTTTCCCACACATCCTGGCTGGTCCAGGCCTCTACTCAAGGCTACAAAGATTTAATTATAGAAGATAAATAAATCCTAGCCATGGAACGAGCAGGAGGCTTGAGTTTCCCTGGCGATGGAGGAAGCCAAGCTTCTAGCCTTCCACCTCTGGTCTGCCATGACCTCCGCTCAAGGCTACAAAGTTTTAATTATTGAAGATAAATAAATCCCAGATACCAAGATCTCTACTTGGGTTGCCAGGTGGCATGGTCTACCTGCAAGCCACCATAGGCCCCTTGCCCAGGCCACCCCACATGCCAAAGAAACACCCATCCTGATCCAGGACACCCTTCGGGACAAACCATCCGGCCCTCACCTGTGCACCAGGTCTCTAAACTATCTAATAAAATAGTAATATGCAGATTGAGCATCACTCCAACACACAAGATGGCTTCCCCTATGTAGTCAAAGATGGTTGCCCCCATGTGGACACAAGATGGCCAGCAGGGAAGGGCAGTTGGGATTAACCATGTCTACAAGGAAGGGCAGTTGTGGGCAATCAGGCCAGCAGGGGAGGGCAGTTGAGAGGGACAAGGCCATCAAGGGAGGGCAATTAGGTGTGAACAGGCTGGCAGAAGATGAAAGTTGGGGGGCAACCAGGCCTGCAGGAAAGGGAAGTTGGGGGGAGGGACCTAAGCCTGCAGTGAAGGACGTTTGGGGGGAACCAGGCCAGCAGGGGAAGGCAGTTGGGGGTAACCAGGCCGGCAGAAGAGGGAAGTTGGGGGTGACTGGACCTGCAGGGAAAGGTAGGTGCGGGGATCAGGCCAGCAAGGGAGGGCAGTTAGGGGCAATCAGACTGGCATGGGAGTAGTTAGGCGTCGATCAGGCTGGCAGGCAAAAGCGGTTAGTGGCAACCAGGAAGGCAAGCAGGCGAGCTGTTGGGAGCCAGCAGTCCTGGATTGTGAGAGGGCTGTCCGACTGCCCTCGAGGGGTCCCAGATTGGAGAGGGTGCAGGCTGGGCTGAGGCACCCCCCCCACCCCCTGCTTCCACCCATGCATTAATTTCAGGCACCGGGCCTCTAGTAAGAATATAATGGGCCTGAGAAATTCTTATCACCTAGTGGCACTATAACTATTGCAACATATAGCACACAACACAATGCTTACATGTTGTGGGGATATGGTGCAAACAAGCCTACTCTGTTGCCAATCATATAAAAACACAGTCAATTAATTACAGTATTTAGTACTTAATAATGATAAGAAATTGACTGCTCCTAGTTTAGGTATTTACTATGCATTTTACCATTGTTTTACTGTGTACTCTTTCTACTTATTTAAAAAAGTGTTTCCTATAACATATTATGCCATATTAGGCTGGCAGCAGCTCATATATCTCATTTGTACCATATCTCTTTATTTTATATTGTTCCCTTGCTGGATTTATTCTCATGTTGTTTTGTGCATGAGGTCCTGTACAGGCTTGTGGCCTAAGAGCAATAGGCTAGACTGTGTTTCCAAGGTGTGTAGCAGGCTATACCGTCTAGGTCGGTGTAAGTGCCTCTAGGATGATGAAATCACCTAGCAACGCATTTTCAGAATATTTTCCTGTTCTCAAGCAGTGACTACATTCCAAAGTTTAAATTCTAAAGCTTTTCTGGAGGTGTCTCAGGGGCTGCCACCTAGAGGGAGTGGAATATGAAAGGTGGACCCTCTCTTTCCCTAATGCACCGTTTTCAACAGAGAAACTCCCCTTAGATCTGTTTTGTGAATTTCAATTCTCTCTCGGGTTACTCAAATAAAAGGCTGCATTTTCAATATTTCAAACCCGCACACTCTCCTGATAAAAGGTATTTGCTTATCATGATGAACAAGTCTGTGGTGGTTTATGCTATTCTCTCCTCCCCGGCACACCTGCTCTGCTCTTGCTCTTCCTCTGGAACCAATGAACTACAGTCATGCTGTTGAATCTCTCTCTGCTCATTAGAGTCTTATCACCTGGAAATACATTGCCTTCCTTCCTTTCCTTGGTTAACTCTTATGCAGACCTTTAGACTCATTTGAAGAGGTGTCTATCTGTCTGTAACTTCCCCGACACCCCAAATTGCATTAGCTATTCCACCTCATGACTCCTTTTTACATATTGCTTGGAGCACATTTCCACATTTTATTTTGTCGCTTCTTAAGTGAGTCAGGTTTGTCCTTTGGGACTCTTTTGGTCTCTTTTCTTTCCTATTCACACCCACTCCCTTGGTGATCTCATCCAGTCCCAGGCCTTTTTATATCATCTATATGTGGATGATTCACAAGAGTATCACCACTTTTGATATCCCCACTGCAATAAAACTTGTATAATAAGGTTTCTTATGAAAATTTTTAATTAGATGGGTAATAGACTATGTGGCCCAACTTATTCAAACTGAACTTGATATTTCTATCCCCAAACCTAGTCCTTCTGAGATATTCCACTTTTAAGCCAATAACATAAGCCCAATTGTGAGACCAAAATGCATGAACTCAGTCTTGAATCCTTTCTTTTTAAAAATTTACTAACTGCATGGCTGGTGTTGCTCAGAGGTTGAACTGTTATCCATGAACCAGGATGCCACTGTTCAATTCCCAGTCAGGGCTTATGCCTCAGTTGCAGGCTCAATCTCCAGTAGGGGGCATGCAGGAGGCAGCTGATCAACAATTCTCTCTCATTATTGATGTTTCTATTTCTCTCTTGCTCTCCTTTCCTCTCTCTGAAACCAATAAATATATATTTAAAAATGACTATCTGATATTTAACGCAATCCTTTTGTTTTTATTATTAACACTAGAGGCCTGATGCATGAAGATTTTTGAAAGAATGGGCCTTCCTTCCCCTGGCTGCCAGCACCACCTTCCGTCCAGCCAGCCCAGAGCCACCTTTCTGCCTTCCTCTGCTGCCCAAAGGACTGGAGCTGCTGGGGCGGTGTAGAATGCCTGTGTTGTCACTATGGCAACGATGCAAGTATCCCACCCTGCCCCAGCTGCTCCTGCATATGCAAATTAACCCACCATCTTTGTTGGGTTCATTTGCATACCCCACATTGGCTGGTGGGCGTTGTGAAGGTATAGTCAATTTGCATCTTTCTCTTTTATTAGTGTAGATATACTCTAATAGTTCAAGTTCTTCCATTTTAGTGCAATCCCCTTAAAGCCCAGCCCTCCAGTCAATTATAACTCAACGTGACTATCTGAAAACTAAGTAGAGCCAATGAAAGTAGGCAGATCGGTGTGGAGAAGTAATCAGCATATTAAATTGAACTTATCCTTTGCCCCCACTATGGCTTCATCACTAAGATATTCCTCAATAGAGAAGCAGAATAGCATGGCTAACACTATAGGGACCAAGTCATTAGGTATGCCCCAGAAAGAAGATGATGTTAACCAGAAGGTGGGGGAAATTGTGGAGGAAAGCGAGCTAGAGGATATCTAATTCTATGAACAGATCTGTACATTCTTGGTCCGAATACTGAAATTCACATGTATACGATCACTACATATCATCAGATCAAGGGCTTTGAGAACTGAAGTGAGATTTTAGAATGCTGCCCAGTCTGAACCTAACTTGATTATCTTTGAAGACAAAACTATAAACATTTTTCCAGAGGATTTTAATAGAACCCAGAGCTTGTACAAATAGATTTTTTTTACAACGTCTGAGTTATTTTTACTTAGCTTAATCCCTTCAGGGTTCATCCATGTTGTCACAAATGGCAGAATTTTATTTTGCTTATGACTGAATAATATTCTATTGTGTTTATGTATTCATTCAGATGGACATGCATATTGTCTCCATATCTTGGCTACCATGAATAATGCTTCAATGAACATGAGAGTGCATTATGCCATGTTGGTTTATACAGGTTTTCATAGGAATGCTCTACTTTCTGCTGGTGAGGGAAATATGAACTATGTGTTTTTTATCTTTCTTTCCTATGAGAATTTCAGTTCCATGGGTGTGGATATTTTATTCTATTGGAAAAATAGCTAGCACACAGGGGTCATATGATAAACTAGAGGCCCGGTGTGCAATCCAGAATCGGGCCTAAACGGGCAGTCGGACATCCCTCTCACAATACAGGACTGCTGACTCCCAACTGCTCACCTGCCTGCCTTTCTGATTGCCCCTAACTGCTTCTACCTAGAGCCTGATCGATGCCTAAATGCTCCCTTGCCAGTCTGTTTCCCCTAACTGCCCTACCCTGTAGGCCTGGTCACTCCCAACGTCCCTCCCTGGCAGGCCTAGTCCCTGCCAAATGCCCTCCCGTGCTGGCCTTCTTGTGGTGACCATCTGGTGTCCACATGGGGGCAGAATCTTGTGACCACATGGGGGCAGTCATCTTGTGTGTTGGACTAATGGACAATCTGCATATTACTCTTTTATTAGATAGGATAGAGGCCTGCTGCACGGGTGGGGGCCAGCAGGTTTGTTCTGGATCAGGGTTGATGTTCCCTTGGGATGTGGGGTGGCCTGGGTGAGGGGCCTGTGGTGGTTTTAAGGCTGACCATGCCCCCTAGCAACCCAAGCAGAGGCCCTTGTGTCTGGGATTTATTTATTTTCTACAACTGAAACTTTGAAGCCTGGATCGGAGCCAAGCCTTCTGCTTGCACAGCCATTGAAACTTCATTGCCTTAACCTCCCCCAGCCAGGCTTTGTGGAAAGCTTGGCTTGTTCCATCGCCAGGGGCAACCCAGGCCTCTCTCCTGTGCTCTCTGTGGGCGTAGCCATCTTAGTTGGGTTAATTTGCATACTCCCTCTGATTGGCTTGTGGGCATGGCTTGTGAGTGTAGCAGAGGCATGGTCAATTTGCATATTACTCTTTTATTAAATAAGCTATTTGTTGTAGACCAAGCAGCTTACTGTTTTGGGAGGCATCACTGTCATCTGGTTACTTGAAGATCCTATGATTCCACTGAAGTCCTATGGGCTGGTATCCTATAGGGATGATGTCCAAGCCCATTGAAAACTCTCACTCCTGATTATGTTCTCTGGAATGAGAAGAATTACATTTTTAAAATCCTGAAAATAAATCACAAATACTAATTACCACTTGGTACATTTTCTTAGCACTAATTAATGCATTTTGTTAAAAAGATGCTACTTCATCATCAGAATGACTCATCTTAATGGGCCATGCTTTAAAAATAACCAAAACCCTCATCACTTGGTAAAATCACCTGCAAGCTTTCATCTTCTAATAGCTATCTTCCATTATACCTGCTACCACCTCCACCCTCAACACACACACAAAGTACTCGTCTGAAAAACTCCATCTGTCACTCTTGGTAATAAAACAATAGCTTCGACTAACCTATGCTTCTAGGCTGATTTCTTCAACAAGTACAATAACAACAGATTTACTAATAAATGTGTTTTATGTTTATCACCATTCTTTCATTGATTGTTTTGGGAATAAAGGTAGAAGATATTAATATTTAATTCAAAATAAAGAGAAGGAAGAGACAATGAAGGAGGCCTGAGTTGAGGTGGGGTAGCTTTATTTTTACGTGGTATTCTTCAAATTAGAACCACACAGCACAAGTCACCCTCAGTTGTTTGGTGAAGGCTGTAAGTCTATTAAAATTTGTGACTGGGTGGCCATCAACTTATTTAGCATCAACCACCTCGCTATCATTCACATATCATCTGGGCAGAACAGAACTGAAATATATGGATTATCAATTTGTGTTATTACATTTCTTCATATACTTGTGTAAGTTATTTTATGTAAAGAGATTGAAGGCTGTGAGGGGAAACATGTGGGAGAAGGAGCTATCCTCAGGATTGGCTATCTCTTTTTTGTCTGAAACAATTATACTCTGTCCCAAATGTGCATTTTCTTCCTAGTAAAAGGAGAAGAAATAAAAACGCAAAACAAAACACTCTAGAGCAGCGGTTCTCAACCTGTGGGTCGCGACCCCTTTCGGGTCGAACGACCCTTTCAGAGGGGTTGCCGAAGACCATTGGAAAATGAAGACATTTACGTCATGATGCATAACAGTAGCAATATTTCATGGTTGGGGGTCACCACCACATGAGGAACTGTATGCAAGGGTCGAGGCCTTAGGAAGGTTGAGAACCACTGCTCTAGAGACATACCCGTAATAGGTGGCAGATGAATGATATGTGATATGTGTATGCCTCTACTGTGACATGTGCATACCTTCTGGTACTGCAGGTCTCACCTTAAAATTATAAATAAATAAATAAATAAATAAATAAATAAATAAATAAATAAATATCTATACATAGATTCTATTAAACTATTCCCAGTCTTTTACCTGGAGCTAATTATCTAAGAACCCAGTTTTATTCATCTTGATATCTTTTAATGATAATTTTTAATGTCTGTGTATTATGATAAAGGCCCTTATACACAGTTATTTTGTGAAACTCACCTTGCTTTTAGGACTGACTTTAACCCTAAGATATATTTATAGATAACAAATCACATTAATTGAATTATCCACTTTTCTCCCCTCTGATTTAAAGAGTTTCACCTCTTTTGTTCTTTCAGATGTTTATTTTTAGCCAGAATTTAATAAATATTAATGAATTGGTGATTTTTGCCCAAATAGCTGTTAGCAGAATAGAAAGAACACAGTGTTACAAATGGACACAATTACTGGATGTCGTTTCTGTGGAAAAGTCTCATTGTAGGGAAGTAAGCACATGTGACAAGCATTTAACATTGAATCTTTCATTCATTCGTGAATATGCCTAACAAAGAATTCCGACTTGGTACTAATTACTGTGTTTAGTGTAGGGGAGACTAGGGAAGATGACAGAGTCTTGGCTGTTAAAGGGCTTGTTTTCTAGTAATAGCGCTGTGTCTCCTGAATGCTACCGGTGTTCCAGAGTTTGAAGACAAACAATGTCAAATTAATATTCCATCATGAAATCACAATGATGGCCAGGCACCACCAACTTTCTAGCCGTACCAGAAGCTCTCCGGACTTAATAATCACCAAGAATCATTTTAGAAGCCCTTACAGGTGTTTACAAGTTCATCACATATGTCATGAAAACATTTCTATATTTCTATTTTCACACTCCACTGAATTCAAACACCTTAAAGAATGTATTCAAAAGGTCCTAAACTCAGAATTTCAAAATGCAACTCTTGTAACTGATGACTTCTGCTCATGGTGGAAGTCCTCTCTCACACTTGTGAGAGGTCACCGATTCCTGATGCCTCTGCTCAGGTCCTGCTCATCCCTTTGTGCCTCTCTTCTTCTTGTGTCCCTTACTGCAGAGGAGAGCCAGAGAGCTCTCAGCTTCTCCAGTGCTGCTCCCTGGAGCAGCGAGAAAGTGGGACTTAAAAATCAGTTGAAGTTTATGGGAGCAATTGAGCTAAGTTATTTTTTTCTGGAAGGAGCATCAGCAAATACTAAATGAGGTAGGAAAATATTCATAGAAGGTACGTTGGCCATGACTGGCATTTAAAATTCCTGCCTGAGAACACTGTATTCAGCCTTGGTATTCTTCCATAGTACTTTCTAGGTTCTTATTTTTCCAGTAATTTAATTTCTAATGTAAGATAATCATGATTAATTTATGACAGTGACTAAATCCTGTCTTTGTGATGTGTAGAAGGAATGGTAGAGAGCTCAATAGCGATTCCACTTTCTGCTGTAAGAGGAGAGGTCTTTTCTATAGGCCAGCCTCACAAACAGGTATGTATCATTGTAATTCATCAACATTATTCCACCACATCTGTAGGACCCTTCATGTAGATAATAAAAGGTACTCCCAGGTTCCTCGGGTTGCTTCTTTTCATTTCAATTCCACTTTTAAATACCACTCGGTTGTCTCAAACTCCACCACACAGCGCTAAGTTGGGAGAACAAGACCAGGTATGCTTTACTGTAGCTAGGACCTGTATCAATTTCCCTTCATGCTTAGTTTCCTAAACTACTGTGTTCTTGTCTTTTTTTTTTTAACAAGAGAGAAGAGGTCTGGTAGACTATTCATTATTATGACTGGGAAACAGGTTTTTAACATAAGAATAATAAGTCCTTAAGATCTGGTATCTGACCGGTCTGGACAAAAACCTACAGACATTACCATCCAGAAAAATTCCACATTGTGTCAAGGGCTGAATCAGCCCTTTTTCTCCTGTGCTAACATCTAAGGTCCTATTATGATGGAAATTGGCTGCAAATGAACTCCAATTGCATCCAAACTTCAAAAGCTATTTCATAACCGCTTTTCGCCCGACTATTTAAAAGTATAACCTCCAGATAAGATCCTCAATCTATCTCTCTTATAGAAATAGAAATTATTAATAAGAAAAGAGCAGTTATTCCCACATTTCCTTTAGCACATGCATTTATGAATGTATGCTTCTCTTGGGTATTTAACATAGAGAGTTCATGTCACTATAATTAAAAATACACCAAACTATCTTATTCATAGTGGAAGGGAAAAATCAATCCAGAAATTACCTATTGATGGGCTTAGAATCAAATGTGCAAATAATATGCTTAGAGAACGTTAAAACAGGCCTAATAGGGTGGCAATTTATTTCCTTTTCAATATATATGAAAAGAAACTTTAATAGTGGCCACCTTTAATGCATTCACCCTGAAGAGTGAAAGTCCACACTAATGTAATTTAAAAAATCTAGTGTTGCCTGCAAATTTCAGAGGAAGGTTTAGAAAGAGCAAAAGCTTAGGAGCAGAGATCCCAGGCCGTGCTTTTTCCAAATACTATACTGACCAGATCATCAACTCTTGCTAAACATTTTCTTCCTTTGACAGTAACCCATGTTTCTTCTCCTTGGGAAATTAAAAAAAAATCATAAAAGTAAATCTTGAAAAGGTTTACTCTTGAAAATGTAACTTAAATACCTTCACCCTGCTTTGTATTTTTTTCAGATCTGGCCACAATTTGGAGTAGTGTTACTATAATGGAATAATGAGCCTTTACCTATTCTTAAAAACATTTCCCATTTTTAAAATTTATTTAATTAAAATTTTAAATGAAAACTGTATATGTTAAGGTGAGCAAGATGGTGTTTTGATATACATCCACATAGTAAAATAATTATAATAGCCAAGCTAATTAACATATATATATCTCACATACTTTTATATTTTTGGTGGGCTAGTGAGCTTTTAAATAAAAGATGCTACATTTGGAAATCATCCTATCTTTCATTAAAAAATCATCAAGACTCAGTCTCCTGCCCTGGTAATTAAAGCCTAATATGGAATATTCATGATAGTTATAATTCCTTCATTACCTTTGCTCGTCTGCCTGTGAGTGGCTATTGATATCCAAGGGTTAGCTTTCATTTAATTATTATAGTCTTCCCGTTAATACTACATTTTTAATCCCCAAAGCTTGAGCCCTACAACTCTTCATTTCTTCTCTCTGTGAGATGTAGCCCAAGATGAATTGCTTTGAGTTTTATTTGATCAAGGCTTAATTTTAATGACCACCTGCTGTACAAATAAAATAAGAGAAGCAGTGAAGCTCTCGTTCTTGATAAAAGTCACCAAATTTTGTAACTGTGTTTTTGATGCAAAATTGTATTTAATTTCTCTCCTTGATGTTTTCTGTGAATTTTGAATGAGCCAGCTAGCAAGGGGTAGAAGAAAATCACAAAGTCTGCACAAAGGAGTAATTAAGAGCACACTGCTATATTTTAATTGCAGTATCTCGCTTTCAATTGTTGACATTGATTCTATCATTGGCTTTCTCTTTAATGTTCATGAGCCTCATTGTATAATCAGGTAGTAGCATCCTGGAAGGCAGTTTCTAGGAAGTCTCCGTATTTTGAATTTCTTTGAGTGCCTAAAACATAGTATGAACTCTAAACCAGCTCCTTCCTAACTAAGTTTAGGGAAATGGCAGATAAAATGGGTTACAGATAGGCTGAGACAAAAGATATTGGAAGAAAAGATAATACCCAGGAGTGCTTAGAGGGTTAGGTAGGAATTAAACATGAGAACTCGTGGGAATATCCACTCTGAAACAATTGTGGATTTCTGGATTAGCATCAAAGTACCAATTACTTCGTAGCTGGAGAAATATTGCATTTCCAAGTTAAGTATGTTGTACTTTTTACCTGTTTTCTGGCTGCCAGGAGAACCAAAGTCTGTAGTAGTGTTGGTAAATATAATAAATGATGCTTATGAACTAAACTGCCACATGTTGGTTGGTAACATAAAAAGAAGATGAGGTTTCCATTGCATACAAAAGTGAGGCTGCTTTTTATCCTAACAATTTTTAAACCAAGGTTCTTTTGGGGACAGACCCACTGTGCATGATGGGTAAAGCTGATGTTGCAAAGATCTGATTCTATGTCATATCTTATTTCACAAATATGTTATGACACCTGAAAATTCGTGGCAGTCAGAATTAAGCATCCTGCCGAAACCGGTTTGGCTCAGTGGATAGAGCGTCGGCCTGCGGACTGAAGGGTCCCAGGTTCGATTCCAACCAAGGGCATGTATCCTGGTTGTGGGCACATCCCCAGTGGGGGCGCGTGCAGGAGGTGGCTGATCAATGTCTCTCTCTCATCGATGTTTCTAACTCTCTATTCCTCTCTCTAAAATATCAATAAAATATATTTAAAAAAATAAAAAGGAATTAAGCATCCTGGTTGGACTTCTTTGAACTGGTGATCTGGCAACGCATATGTCTGTCCGAGTGAGAAGAGTAAATTAAGGGGAAAAAAGCAAAGACTTTCAGATTCTCTAAAACCGTAGTATCCACCTTCCCTGCTCTTCCTAGAGGTAGAATTAAATTTCCCTGATGCTGCACAAGATGAGAGGAGTTCTGTGGTTCTTTCTAATTGTCTCTGCTAACCCGGAGGCAGGTAATTAGTGCAGAGAAACTGGAGGACATGAAATGCCCCATTAACTGCTAATAGAGGGTGTCGATCTAGTTCTAGGACACAGGTTGGAAGGGAAACATCTCCTCTTGCTGTCATTCCAACCTTTTGCTTTGAGCACATCATTCCAGGACCAAGACATCTTACTTGGATTTCAATCCTCCTAAGCAGCTAATGAAAGGGGTGTGGTAAGAGGAGAGAAGCTGTTATTATGGCACAGGAAAAGGAAGCGACTCCAGTTCTGCCATCACCACCTCTCAAACAGCCACGAAGATGGAGTTCAAACTCCCAGTGACAGTAGCAGCTGGGCTCCTGATGGCATATGCCTGGCTGTCATTGCTTTCTCTGCTACTCATGATGTACTTATGTGGCCAAACTCCAAAAAATAATACGGAACCTTATTATGCGCCAGGAGGTGAGCTAGGTCTTAGGATTACAGGCGAAAAACCATTCAGTTTAGTGTTTAAGAAATTTGGAGTCAGACAAACACATAAGACATCTCAGTCCCTATCCAGTATTATGAATATAAGCACATTCATGTTTTTTTCTGGGCCTCATTTTTTTAAACTTCAAATGTAAGACTAGTAGCTACCTTAGCAGAATTCAATGAATGGTAAATAAGGAGCATAAAGTACTTAGAAAAATGTGATTAATGTTTGCATATTGTCAAATGTTGAAATTATTATTTTAGGGAGTGTTCACTCTGTCAGGCGCTATACTAAGTGCTGGGTTCTAAAAATGCATGCATTCTGGCCTCTGTGTGCTTGCTTGGAATGTAATCCAGAATCAAACATGTTCTCTGTAGAATGAGTTTCTTCCCACTGGGTCTCAGGCTGGTAAGGAGTGCCCAAGAGGTCTTGCAGGTGAGACCAATACTGGGCATCCTGAGTGGCTAGCTAGGATGCGTCAGCATGTCTGTGTTTGTGAATGACGAATTCTGTCACTCACCCAGCAGCTCCACTGGCCCGATTATAAGGAGGGTCCCATATCCCCTGAGGTTCCTTTCCTCTAAACATGTGGCATCTGGTTTTAGGAAGCTTAAAGCTTTGAAAATTAAAATATCAAAATAAAGGAAGAGAGACAAGCTGGATAAAGAGAAATGTGGAGTATGCAGCCATTTAGCCTCCTTATGAATGTGATTAGTTGGTAAGGGATGGGGTTTTAAGATCCTCCTCTTTTCTTATATCCTTGATCTGCCCATTATAAGCTGTTTAAAATAGGCAATTGCTCTTAACTTCAACTTCCCCATCAGTGCAATGAAGATGATCACAGCACCTCCATCTAAGGTGACTAGGAGGCAATGTACCCTATCTAGTACAGTGCCTGACATAATAGGCTCTCAATAAATGAAAGCAATTAGAATAACCCAAGGTGAATAGGTTAGGAACTTTTAAGTGTATGTTTTCCTCTACCCAAAGGGGAGGTTACATCACACAACATAATTTTTAAGTGCATAGAGGATGATTTTTTAAAAATATATTTTATTGATTTTTTTTACAGAGAGGAAAGGAGAGGGATAGAAAGTTAGAAACATCCATGAAAAAGAAACATCGATCAACTGCCTCCTGCATACCCCTTATTGGGGATGTGCCCACAACCAAGGTACATGCCCTTGACTGGAATCGAACCTGGGACCCTTCAGTCTGGAGGCCAATGCTTTATCCACTGAGCCAAACCAGTTCGGGCTGTAGGATGATCCTTAATTGTGCAGATTTTTTATTTTATTTTAACAATTTCTGGAGGCATCATCCTCTGTTTTCTTTCTTCCCTTCTACTCTGATTCTTAATAGAAATGAATTCTAAACAATTTCAATGATTTTTATCTATTTCTGTCCCCCACAGTGCCATCTTAAAATAAAAGAAATGAGCATTAATGGAATTACAGATAAAGAGATAGATAGATGTGACTGTATACTGGGAGGCCATTTAATTCCCCACGCCGTATGCCATTTTCATCTAAGTGATAAAACAGTGAGTGCACAAATTGAATGAGTAACAGGAGAAAAAAAAAGTATCACAGTTCTATTAAGCTCAGGATGATATCATACCACAGTTATTTTTAAGAAAGCCTTATTTATATTGTTTACAAAAATTATAAATGTAAAGATAAAGTTTTTTTTAAAAAAATTGTTCCTTCATAGAAAATGTCTTCTCATTATTGAAATGTTCAATACTCCCAAGCCTTATGAACTGACTATTCCATGATAAAGAAGCCAGGGGTACACCAGGCTGATTATACTGTTGGTTTCAGTCCAACCATGACTTATTCTTGCAAGTTATTAGTGAGCTTATTGGACTGCTAAATCAAAATTTTATTAAAATAAACTGTGTCTTTCCTTAGTTTTGCCGAAGCATCAGGGTTATAGAGGAAAGTACATAAAGGCATAAAACATTTTTAAAGAGATCATAAGCCTGAGTTTCTTGTTAAAGTAAAGCTATTTTGATTTAAAATTAGCAAAGCTTTAGTGTCATCCTTAGCCAAATAATGCACTTTATGTAGAAAAGTAACACTTTGATAAGAAAATTTTCTATTAAATTGGGATGAAAAGATGGGGAATGTGTAGGGGGGAGGGATCATCTACTGCCAAATGACGTAGGGAGAGATGGCCTTCTTTTTTTGAGCCTTGCTTTTAAATGGTGGGTAGTTTCAGCATTATTTTCCTGGGAACCATTGTCTTAATTCTCATTGGATTTCCATTTAAAGCTGCTCTCTCTATGATATGAATTCAACACTGATGATCAGAACCCACCGATAGAATCTGAATTAATACAAATTATTTGTAATGTCACTGTTATTTTTTCACTTGGAATGACCTCTCCCACTAACCCATGTCTGTTAATAGGTTAAGTCCACCTTTATTGCTTACACATTGTGAGTTTTCCCATGGCTCTTCGTATTCCCAGTGGATTACTGGGTACTGTGAATAGCCCGACTCTGTGCTAACAAACCCAGCCCCCATTCTACTGGCAGGTCTCGCTTAAATCCTCATGGATGACAATTTGTCCTCCTCAATAAATAAAAACTGCTCGGAACCAGAGAGGCGTGTCACATGAAGATAAAAGTGGTTCTAATGGCCAAGACTGATTTGGCTCAGTGGATAGAGTGTCAGCCTGCGAACTGAAAGGTCCCAGGTTCAATTCCAGTCGGGGGCATGTACCTTGCTTGCGGGCACATCTCCACTGTGGGGCGTGCAGGAGTCGGCTGATCGATGTCTCTCTCTCATGGATGTTTTTCACTTTCTATCCCTCTCCCTTCCTCTCTGCAAAAAACAAAACAAACAAACAAACAAAAAACAATAAAATACATTAAAAAAAAAAAAGTGGTTCCAATGAAAAGCAGGTAGCCCTGGACCAGTCTGAAGGACACTGTATATTCCACAAATGGCATCTGAATACCGAGTGTGGCCTAATCTATGGGTCACCATCAGACTAGGCTGAAACTGAACTCAAGACGTTTGCTTCACTGGTGCCCCCAACTGGTAACCAAGTTAACTAGCCTTAGAATTAAAAAAGGAATGGTAGGGCCTAATTAGATTTGTGACTCAGGAAACAACAGTAAGAAAAGCATAGGGCTCGGGAATTCTGTAATGGGGCTGGAAGGTGGGAAAGGGGAGCAATTGGAGGGGCAAGCAAGTGAGAATTCCACCTGAGTGAGAATCATATGCACCTTGGAACCTCTGGCAGGGATTTCAATATCTGCTTCTATGGAGGCTCTAGACCAGCGGTTCTCAACCTGTGGGTCGTGACCCCTTTGGGGGGTCAAACGACCCTTTCACAGGGATCGCCTAAGACCATCGGAAAATGCAGATATTTACATCACAATGCATAACAGTAGCAAAATTTCATGATTGGGGGTCACCACCACATGAGGAACTGTATGCAAGGGTCGCGGCCTTAGGAAGGTCTAGTCGTTCCTGGAGGACACCTGTCCTGTGAGAGGGGAGGGGTCATTCCATGTATCCCACAGGGTCCATCACTGGGCTGTGTTCCTGGACCACCCACTGCACAGTTCGTATCTAAATGGCATGTGAAACGAAGGTTTTCAAACGAATAACAATGACAAAATCAAAACTGGAGAAGTTACTGTGCTCTGGGATATTTGGGGGGCATAAGCAGCATTTCTAAGGATCCGCTTTCACTTAGTGAGACCCAGGAGGAGAGCGGAAATATTTCTCCTCTCAGGACATCACACGTAGGGCTGCGGCAGGGGGAGCCTTGGGTGTTCTCAGGGGAAACAGCAGCACCTGGCGGGCCAGGGATTGCTCATCAGGTCCTACACGCGCTCAGCATGGGGAGTAGCAGTGGGAGGCAGCAGGACATGGTCTCATTTCTCTGTCTGTTATCCATCTCCTTGGGGACCCCCGCTATGTGTGGCTGGGGAGGGGAAAGGACTTTCTAGATGACCAGAGATCAGAGTTGACGAACAATGCTTTCTTATGATTACTCTAAGTCTGTTAAAGCCTAAATAATCTTTTATTTCAGGCCAATATTTGATACTTTTAGGAATCCATCAGAATAAAGGCTACAAAACTTCTCTGAGGCATAGCTATTTATAACTTTTGAGTATGAAGTCAGTAAGAACTAGGTTGACTTGGGCTCTTATTATGGAAAATAACCATTTCCCTAGAGTGACCAGAAATCATTCAAATTATAATGATTCAGTCCTTCGAAGGGATGACTAAACAGACTTCCTCCTGTGGTGTGGGCGACACGGTGATGGTCCCCACAGCCCAGAAAGAAGGGATATGCAGTGGTGGTAATTGGCAGTGCAAGTCACACTGGAGGAGAGATGGTGCTTGAAGATAAAGCAGCGGTTATAGTCAACAGTAAAGGCGAGGTGAAAGGTCTGCCATCACAGGACTGCCAGCAAGGAGAGTGCAGATTTGTGACTCAGGATTGCATCCACTGCTGGCAGCATAAGGAGTCATTATTTTGAGTAATAAATGCAGTGGGACTTTTCTTTTACATTTAGTAAGATAAGCAGATTTTAGACAAAAAATGGGGGTGAAACTAAGGGATGTAAACACTACATGGAAAATATTTTTTCTTATTAAAAGTGACATTTGAGAGCAGATCCTATTAAACTCAGATTGAATCCTTATGATATTTAGAAGGAATAAAATTCTAGGTTGCATTTTAACCAATCACAAAAAGGCAGAACCTATAGATGTGAATGAACGCTCATTGATGTCACTATGACATATGCATGGTCTTCCCTCCTTAAAGTGTTCATATTTTCCCACAAGCACCTCTTGGCAGAACACATAGATGGAAAGATCTAGAGGTCTGGCCCCTGTTTAGCCAATCACATTCATAACAGTATTTTCACCATAACCAGTATCATGAATGTTTAGTAGTATATCATATTTTTTAATACTTCGTATAGACTGGCTTAATTATCTACTTAATCATTTATTTGACTCTCTAAATAACCTAATAAGGTAGTTTTCATTTCAGTCACATGATAAAAGTACAAATAATTACCATGTACAAGTTCAAGAATATAAGGGGCAGAGTGGGATCTGACCATAGAACCTGCCTTATTGAGCACTTAACCCTGCCTCCCGCCAGTTCCTGGTTATTTAAATCCAAGCACCGTCTTATCTACCTGAGAGAAGTGACGGAATTCTACCTGTTTTATGTTTGTCTAGATAAGGGATTCTGCTCTTGTCTCTCAAGGAGAGTTGTAGCCAGGCTGTTTATGGCTTTGCTTCAAGTGAGAAAAAATAGTGGTTCGCCAAGAACAATTTGTCTCCATTTGCAAAA
>PVJN01015039.1:0-45562 GCA_004026805.1 Lasiurus borealis | reverse complement strand
TCTAGGCGTACATCCTCCTCCACCTTGCCTGGTGTGCGGCCCTGGCCTCGGCTTCCTCGTCTGGAGACGGTGTGATGATGGTGCCGACTTCAGAAAGGCCTGAGCTTACGTGAGCTGAGCCGTGTCTAGAGCATAGGAGGGGCCTGGCCCACAGAAAGCACTTCACACACTCTGGCTGTAATTGTTCTTACGGGAACCTGGTTATCAGCCCCGCTTCACCAATGAGGAAACAGGCCGAGAGGCTGACTTTGCCCATAAGTCATTCAGCTAATTAGTGGCCAGGGTGGAACGCCAGAGCCCACGCGGTAACCTCCGCTGCTCGTGGCTGGCGAGCTGCAGGAGCTCTGCGTATTGGCCCCGTTAACTCCCTGACCGGGAGCCCTGACCGGCTTTCCCTGTGAGCAGGTTCTGCTCTGATGCTGAGGCCGTGTGTCGTCCGACGCTCAGTGCAGGTCCCTGGAAAGCCGGGGGCCCTGTCCATAAAGTAGGCAAGCACATAGATCTAGAAATCGTGCTTCCCAACTTTTAGCATCTGCTGATGGGAAAAAAGATAGAAACAATTTTCTCTTTCTCTTTTTATTTTTAGCTCCCTTTTGATTTGATTAGAGATGTGACATATGAGTACTATAAAGAGTTAGACATTACAGAAATAAAGTGCTGCCTCCCAGAGAGAACCACTGGAATCTGTCGTTATTTATAGGTAGTGTCGGAAGCATTATTCAGTAAAGAGGTATTTTAATAGCCACTGTAGCACCATGCATTTGGAAATTGTAGCACATATACAAGTAAGACATTCGTTATGAGATGGTTTATGAAAAAACGCTCAGCGAAATGGGGTTTTGCAGACACCTTGAAATAACTCAGAAGCCCCAAGAGTGACTAGTCTAGACTTTTTGGAACCCACGCAGATACGTGTCTTAAACTGAATAAGCCAGGGCGGCGGGTGCCCCATCTCGGGCTCCAGCCCAGCAGCTCAGGGGCTGAGCACGCCACGCAGCATGTGCTCTCCAAAAAGGGCCCACATTTCCAGAGTCCCCGCTCCCCTCTGAGCATGCTCAGAGCCCAGCACACAGCAGCCCGCCGCACCTGGTGAGCAGCCCAGAGCCGCCTCAGAGGCAGGTGGGATCATCCGTTCTCCCTCTCCCAGCACTGAGACCAGTCTCCTGGGGTGCACCTGCTTCCCTTGACCTTCATCTCCAGCCAGTCAGGGAAGTGACACCGGGGGAGAGGGTCTCCAGCTGAGAAATTAGTTTTCCGTTCGTCTCTCAGCCTCACTTTCCTCATCTGTGCATTGAGGGGTCAGGGAACATGAACTGTGAGGTCCTTTCAGGTATATAGCTGTGGTTGACACCTACCCCTCCAGCAGTCTGAAGGTGCCCAGGTCTGGGAGGTGTGTGTGGCTGGCATTGGCTGTGAGAAAAATCAGAGGCCCTTATGCCAGTTCGCATACAGACTTCTTAAAATCCTCCCTTTGTTATTTGGTCCTGACAGTGCCACCTGAGGGAGATGCCACCATGGGCTGGTGCTTGCTTTCTGCCCTCAGAGACACTGAGCTGGTCAGAAGCATCTCAGGACCACTGTGAAGGAAGGGACCTGGCTAGCCAAGGGATCATCCAGCTTGGGCCCCCTTCAGATCACTAGATTTGGGGTGTCCCTCATAGACACCAGCTTCCCCAGTGTCCTTTCTCCCTAATGGAGACTTCCTCTGCCCTCCTGATGAGAAGATACACCGAAAAGTGTGTGTGACACCCCCTTTCTCCCTCCACCATGTGGGGCTGCCATCCTGCTGCCCCTGCCAGGGGACAGTTGGAAATGATGCTACTGTGGGCTCTTCTGAGCCTGGCCCTTTCGGGCAGTGGGTGTGGTCAGGGAGGCCAGCTTGGACCCAGATTGCCCAAATTCAGATGGCCAGCTCCACCACTTCCTGGCTGTGTAACCTTGGACAGGTTACTGATGTCTGTGCTTCCGTTTCCCCGTCTGCAGAATGGGCATAACTTTGTATGGGCCTCTGAGGGCAGTAAGTGAGGCTCTGCAGGTACAGAGCTCAGCACAGTGCTGACACAGAGTGTGTACCCAAGAAACGTGCATTATCATTTCCAATACCACGTCCTCCTTGTTGTTATCAGAGCCCTGCATCTCCCCTCCACCCCCCGCCGCCCAAGGTTCATACACACCATGGGGGGGTGGAGGGGTGGCGGAAGGGGAGAAGCTGGGCTTGGCGCTGCCTTCCTCCCACCAGCAGCTCAGGACAGTGCTACATCCGTGCAGCTCTGAGTCCCCAGGCAAGTAGAAGCAAGGCCCCTCCTCCCAGGGGAGTGGTTCTAACTGAGACCGGGCAGGCACAGGGTACTCCTTCGCAGGCAGCCAGCAGCCAGAACGTGCCGCTGGGGAAAGGGCCTCACCCAGGCCTGACCTGGGCTCAGGGAGTGAGGGAAGCCGGGTGGAAGGCTGGTTTCTGTTCAGTCCCACTGCCTCTGAGCTCCTGCCTCGGTGAGGCCTTGGGGGGTGTAGGCTCCTGAGCTCCTGCAGCCCCGGGGTGCCTCTGGCAGGGAGAAGAGCAGGGAGGGAGCTCACCACACAGAGCCGGAAGGGGGCCAGGAGGGGGACAGTAGAACTTGGAGATAAGACAGCAAGTAGATGTGGCAGGGGAAGGGGATGTCTAGGAAATTGTTGGACAAAGAGAAGATGCTTAGGAAGCCCTGGGTGGGCTGCCAGCCTGCTGCTGTGGAGTGCGCTGTCCACGCAGAAGCCACTGTCCCGTGTGGCTCCCAAGCTGTGCAGTCACCATGAAACGCACTGGGTTTCAAAGCTGGGGCACAAGAAAAATATAAGGCACCTTGTTAGTGACCTCTATGTTTTCTGTCAGTTACATGTTGAAAGGGTAATATTTGGGGTATATTGGGTTAATTAAAATGTGTTCATTTCCCCTGTTTCTTTTTACTTTTTAATACAAAACCAGAAAACGTTGAATTCCATATGTGGCTCTCATGTTTCTCTTGGACAATGAGCATGAAAGAGAGGTTGAGAGGGTGATGGGAGCCCGAAGGTGCCACCCCAGGTGGTCTGTATGGGAGATCCCTGTCTGTTTAAGGCCACCAAGGTCCTAGATGCTGGGTGTCCTCAGGAGACCCCAGGAACTTCCCACCTTGGGGCTCCGGGGAAATCTCAGTGGCAGCCCTGGCCAGAGGCTCAGGCCTTGCACTGCCAGAGGATGGAAGTGCCCAGTGTAGCTCCCGAAACGAGCGCTGTGGGGAATCATCAAACCATATTAAGTAGCAGTTCCGTTTAGCACTTACAAAGCTCAGAGCCGTGCCCTTTAGGAATTCACATCAAATGAGCTTCAGAGAAGCTGCAGGCGAATTGGGGAAGCACAGGCATTGAGTTCCTGGTGCAAATGAATAATTGAGCGGCCTGGAAATGCCACGGAAGACCGTTCTGTGCCGGCGGGAACTAAGGCCGGGCCTGGTTCTCGAGACAGACGGCCCTGTCACTCCTGTTGTGGCCCTGTGGGCGAATGAGGTGTGCCGCATACCCCCTCCCTAGCATCCTCGGGGTTTCTGCCCACGCCGTCCCCATCCCCGAAAACTCCAGCCTCTGGGCCCCTGCTGCGGGCAGAGGCCTGATGTCCTGTCCCAGCAGCACCAGCCCTCCCGGTGCCCAGCAGGACTCCCTGCCTGGGGACCAGCAGGGCTTTGGCCAGGAAGGCCAGCATCTGTCCCGCTGAAGCAAAGCACATCTGAACAGCTGCGTTTCAGGCTGAGGCTGACTTCCCGGCCAACGGGAATGTCACAGTTCAGAGGCAACTCAAGGCTTCTCACTTAGGTTGCCCCTGTGCTGAGTGCCCTGGGGGACAAGACAAACAGCCACAGTCTCTGTCCTCCTTGAGAAATGTTCTTCAGGTGCCTTGGGAAGGCGCTCTGGGGCTAAGGGGTACTATCAGGGCCTTTTCCTGGACTTTGTGGACGTGTGGCTTTATTTATCACAGAGGGCTGGACTGAGGGTGCGGAGGGTGCTTCCTGGCCTTCAGCCCTGAGGTCTGCGGGGGCCCAGCTCAGTGACACTCGAGAGGTGGTCTGGGAATCTGCCCTTGACCCCTCCTGCCAGGCTAGTGCTGGTCAAGAAAAGGGGGGTTGCGTGGGCACCCAGCAGCCTGGCCCTCCTTCTCCCAGTATGGTTTCCAGGAGGGAGAGAAAAGGCCTGCGACTGTGTGTGCCGTCTGCGCTCTACGCCAGGAGAGCAGGCAGGACGTGGTTCTGAGTGTGCGGGGCGGGGTGGTGTGGGGCTCGCTGGGGAGGGCTGCAGTGGCCCCAACTCCTCGGTCTTGCCCCCAGCACTGAGAGGGTCCCGGTCACCCTCCACCTGGACGGGATTGTGCAGGTGCTGAACTGCCACCTCAGCGACATGGCCATCGGCATGATGACCCGGATTGCCGTCCTGAAGTGGCTTTACCACCTCTACATCAAGACGCCCCGCAAGGTGAGCCCCAGCCTCGTGGGCCCAGAGGACCCTCCCAGCCCAGGGCACTTTCCGCATCCACCTTGGTTCTAAGATCCTGCCCCTGCATGGTGCGGTCTGGGTCATTTCAGCTCTGGAGAGAGTCTGACAAGCAGGGAAGCGGCAGGTGCTTGAGGAACCTTCAGTGTCGGGGGCGGGGAAGATGGTTCGTGTAGGGGACCCTGTCCGAGCTGAGCCCAGGCCTGGAGCGAGGGCGAGCTCATGTGCCCGCTCTCGCTCCACAGATGTTCCGGCACACGGACAGCCTCTTCCCCATCCTCCTGCAGACGCTGTCGGATGAATCCGATGAGGTAAGTGCACAACACCCCTCCCCTGTGACACGGCTTTCTGGCCGTCCCTTTGAATGACGCGGGCCCTTGTAGCTGAGAGGTGTTTGTTTTGTTCTCTTAAAGCAATGCCCAGAAAGGGCCCTGTTCCTCATACCTGGTAAGATACAGCAGGCAGAGGGAAAGCTGCGTTTGCTGCCCTTGGCTTTGAGAATAAGGATTCCTCTGTTGGCACCCTGGGTCATGGCATCCGTGAGGAAACCAGTCCGCACAGGGAGCTCGCTGGCCCAGGATGGCAGTGGAGAGTGACAATGGGGAGCATGACTGTGGGTCAGGTGCCAGGTGCTAGGTCTGGCCTTGCTTCCTTGCCTGAACTTGAGCAAGTCACGTCTCAACCCTGTGTCTCCTTTCCCCCGTGTTCAGTAGGGTAGTAGAGCACGTGGGTGGTGAGAATGAGACACTTCTCGGGACATGCCTCGGTGCCAGGCTGGGCACACACTGAGCATGTGAGTGCTGGTCATGGTATTCATTGCAGCTGCACTCCATTTAGACCTCAGATTTGAAGTTGAAACCTTCTGCTTTGCTTTGTTGGGGTCACCAAGAGCGGCTGGTGCAAAAGCCCAGAGTCTGGCCCAGATTCCAGGCAGCAGAGTAACCCCAAGTGGGAAGCTGGCTGATGTGGAGAAGCTGGGCTCTGGGTCCTTCTGCCATCTGGGGGCTCCTCCAGCCGCACACCGGTCTCGGCAGCGTTCTGTTCCGGGGAGTTAGGGTAGATGAGTCCTTTCTCAGGAGCAGGATTTGCAGCTGAGCATTGCCACCTGCCAGAGTGGCATCCCGTCTCTACCCCCGCCAGCTCCAGGCTGCAGGTCAGATGCTGGCTGCTGTGCCTTCGCACCCCTCCTTTCTTCCAGGCCCTGGGCAGCCGTGGGCTCCAGCAGAGCTGCTGTCCTCCCTGAGGCCATGGGTCCCTGACTACGGACTCCCACAGTGCTCACGGCGAATGTGGGAGTGGACAAGAGGGCTGGAGGGTGGGGGAGAGACGTGGCTCACAGCTTCCTATGGAGTAAGCCCCCTAGGTCCTCCCTGGGCTGGTACCAGGCTTGTGTGGGACCCTGTACCACGGTAGCTGTCCTCAGCCTACGCCTAAGCTGAAAGGAGATGCAGACAAGCAGATGTCTGCCCCTCGGTCCTCTAAGGCAGCGGTCGTGGTCATGGACCACTGGTGGTCCGTGAGGTGTGAAAGGTTGGCAACCCCTGCTCTAAGGTAATTGGTGTTTCCAGAAAAGTCTGAAACAGATGGTCTGGGAATCTGCCCTTGAGCCCTCCTGCATGCCCACCACATACACACATTCGAGCAGTCACACACGTGTGCAGTTCCCCCACCACCACTGCAGTGCGAGCCCAGGTGGACTTGGCCCCATTCTGCCTGAATTGAGAGTGACTCACTGCACAGTCACAGCCCTCATTTCAGTACAAAAAGGAAGAGAAGAACTTGGCTGATTGGCTCCTTCCCTAGGATCTCACTGGAAGCAGCTGAGTTTTCCGTCTTTTAAATGGAATTGTTTAATCCAATGGTCAGCAAACTCATTAGTCAACAGAGCAGCAAACCGAGGCATGTGGCTCTCGAGCCACAGTCTGCCAACCACTGGTTTAATCCCATCCAGCTCTCTGCCAGCAGTTGGTTTTGTGTGCGTGAGCCGAGGGAGTAGGAGGAGATGCAGTCCATTAAACAGCTCTGTTCAGGTCTCGGCTGTGGAAACTCCATTTGCTGAAGCTCCAAATGTTGTCAGAGCTTTGGGGCACATCTTATGGGTCTCGGGTGCAGCTAGGATTGCACCTGCTCTTGGGGACAGTTGCAGGGATAGGGTGGAGTAGGGTGGGGTGGGGAAGAAAGAGTCACTGCTTTCTTTCTAGGGAATGGTTGGGACCTCGGTAAACAGTGGTGAGTCCTGATTTTGCCACATCTGCTTCTTCACCAGAATCACATTCCTAAGCGCTCCCTGCCCAGTCTCTTTGGTGACTTTGAGGGCTTACTGGGTACTTGGCAATGGACAGCCAGCCATGCACAAGACAATGTCCCCCTTCTCCTGGGATATCTAGAACAGCCCTGATATCAACTCAGATATCCCTGGGTTCAAGACCCTGAAGGCCATTCAATCTAATCAAACTACAGTCAAATGGGGGTGGGGGTTGGGTAGAAGTGGAGGTGGGATAGGGGGTGGGGAGACCTTCCTATGAAAGGCTCCTGGAGTCCAACAGTCCCTGCGAGGTCCTTCGCCCAGGCCAGGTCCTCAAGGCACAGCTTTTCCCACATCTTGAAGCCATTACTCCGCCAGGGACTGCTATACCCTTCACTCGGAGCATTGAGAGAGGCCTCAGCAATTCTGTGGGAGAGTCCTTTTTGCAGATCGGAAAACAAAGGCCGTGGGAGGTTAAGTAGCTTTCACACAGCTGGGACGTGGTGGAGCACTCTCCGAACCAGGTCTATGGGACTCGAAAGCCCATTTCTTTGGTCACAGAGCTGCCATGCCTGTGTTTCACCACATGCGGCCTGGCTACCCCCTTCAGAACCAGCTGGGAAGGTGGGGAGCTCATGTCTAATTGTATCATCCTCCTCATTTCTGGCCACTTTCTTATTCTACAAGTTCTTGAGAAGAGTTCTTTTTGGGGGTGTTAAAGAGTGTGTATTCTGAGAGAGGGCTCCCTTTAGCCCCCAGACCCTTTGTCCACTTTTCTTATTTATTTCTAGAAGCTCTTTCTATATTGGAGACAGTAGATTCATCATCTTGTTGCAAATGTTTTTCTCTCCCCGTGTGATTGTGATTAACGCATGTGCTTCTCGCCCTTGGTGAGAGCCAGTGGCCTCAGGAGACAGAGCGGAGGCAGGTGTTAATGATGCAAGAGCTGGGCTCAGGGAGGGGCGGATTGCAAAGACCTAGCTCTGCCCTCCGCCAAGTTCCATAGTCCCACCGGCACCGGCCCCGCGGGTGTGTCTTGTCTCCTAGTAGTTCTGCATTCTGCCCGGTGCCAGCTCAGTAGTACACAGCCTGCTGACATCCTCAGTTGTCTCTGTTTTCCCGTTCAGGATAAGTAGCTATTTGCTCAGTACCGCCTGCTCCTTGCAGACTTTGTCTGAAATTCCCTTTCATCAGAAAGAATTTGAAGGTGTCAAATGGATATTCTTAGCACCAGAATAGAAATCCTCCCATTAGCTAAAGATCCATTTACTTGTTTTTACGTGACAGTGCGCCCTGATTCAATAGCATGGAAGGCAGGGCACATGCTCAGAGCTTCCTAATGGACGCTGATGGGAAGCTGGGCCCCTTCTTCCCCTGCCGGGAAGATGCAGTTGTTGGCTGCCTCCCGCACCTGAGCTACCTGAGTGAGCTCTACGGGTGAGCCCCAGAGATGGGTCCTCTCCATGTTCCTGATGGTGTGGCTGGCCCGGTCACTCCTCATCCCCACCCACTCCCAAGCACAGCCATCTCCCACCCGCATTTAAAATCCTCACGGTGTAACAGTGGGTACTTGTCATTATACATTTGTCCAAACCCACAGAGGGTACACCAGGAGGAATCCTAATGTGAACCAGGGATTTGGGGGGATGATGGCATCAGTGTAGGTTAATCAATTAGATCTAATATGGTGGGGGATGGTGTTAATGGGAGAGGCTATGCAGGGGCAGGTGTATGTGGGAAATCTCTGTGCCTCGTATTCCATGTTGCTGTACACCTAAAACTGCTCTAAAAAATAAAGACTATTTCAAACAAATGCAGCACTTTTTTGTTCTTTTAATATCAGTCTTAGGAGAGACCTGGAGGGAGTCTGGTTGCCTCTGACTGAACGTAGCGTCCAGACAGTTGGCCTCCAGACCTGAGCTTGAATCCTAGCTCCCACCCCTCCCAGGGACCTTGGGCAGGGAGTCCAACCTCCCTGATTTGATAGCTGGGACTAATAATGTCTACACTTGCCTCATAGGCCATCGTTTAAAGGGATGGTGAGCCCTAGCTGCCTTGGCTCAGTGGATAGAGCATTGGCCTGTGGACTGAAAGGTCCTGGGTTCCATTCCCGTCAAGGGCATGCACCTCAGTGGCAGGCATGTCTATCCCCAACCAAGGTCACGGCTTATGTAGGCGGCAACTAATCGATGTGTCTGACATCAATGTTTCTCTCCTCTCTGTCTCTCCCCCTCTCTTCCACTCTCTCTAAAAAAATTCAGTGGAAAAATATCCTCGGATGGGAATTAACAAAACATAAGCAGATAAAGGGATAGTGAAAGCCCCTTCCCAGATCCTGCCATCAGAACAGCGTGTCTGTCATTACAAGTTCTTTAAGTAGAGGTTGGGGAATGGGTTTTTTACTGTGCTGAACTCTGGAGCAGGAGTCATCCCGTTTACATACGTTGTCTAGTAAAGTTTCAGGGTCTTTTTTGTTGTGAAGCTTACTCATTATGAAGCTTACTATTGGTATTTCATATTTTTGTTGTGATTTTGAGTGGCATCCCTTTCTGGTAGTGTTTTCTCTGCAGCAGCAGTGCAGCCTGGTGGTGAAGAGCAGGGCTGGGGGGTCTGGAGGCCCCAGAGTCCTGTCCCTGGCTCTGCCACATGTTGGTTGGCCTCGAGCAGGTGACCTCGCCTCTCCAAGCCCAGTTTCCTTACTTGAAAACCAAGAGTAGCAGTGGAACCACCCTCCCCAATGAGATCATAATTGTAAAATGCTTGGCGCAGGCCCAGCTCCTGCAAACAAGAGATAGATGTTGGCCCCTCTGGTGCTGGGAATGATTTCTGTGAAAGGCCCGATGGCAGGGACACTGAACTCAGGAAGGTGGGCTCTGTGTTGCCCACATCCTTCCTGCCTTGGCTTGAGCAGCCAAAGCCGGGACAGAAGCTGATCTCTTGTGTTCAGGCCCACACAGGCCCCGGGCAGATGGCCAGGGTTAGCAGAGTGTTTGGGGGCTCATCATCCATCTCCAAATCTTAGAAAAAACAAAGGCAGAACAATGGGCAGCAGAACTGGTGCCCTTCTCCCCTTTTCCACCTTCTCTGCCAATCCCTCCTCTCCCCCCCTTTCCACACCCTGTGGTGAAGCTGCCCGGGCAGGAGCAAGGCCCCGTTGTCAGCAGGTTGTGTTTGCAGCATCGCAGGTGGGAAGGCTCCCAGCTGCTGCTCGCCGAGGGAAGGGGGAGGAATGACGTCATTGGAGCACCACATCAGGGCCTCTTGCTGCTGCACCCTTGCTCAGAAGCAAAACCTTCCGATTGCATTGAGATCCAGAGGGCACACCTCCCCAGACTTTGCCCAACACCTCACAACTGGGGTGTCCTTAACACTCACAGCAGATGTTTCCAGCCTAGAATAAGTGCCCTTTCTCTCCCTGGTTTCAGAGCAACCATAAAGAGAATTGCTGATGGGAGTTTATAGCTCATGTGACTAGCAGGGGGAAAAGAGAATGAGAACCCTGGAAATTTGGAAGGTAGGATTGGAGGGCATTTTGTGGCAGTGCTAGTTTCCAGCTCAGCAGCCTGCTAACTGCAGGAGAGCAAGGCTGGGTGCAGCCATGATTTGGGAGCCTGGGTGCAGCCATGACTTAGGAGGCTGGGTTAGGGGGTAGGGTAGGTCTGAGGAGTGATTTGAGGCACCTCACAAAAGTACTATGTACACCCCAGCAGGAGTGAGGTGGCCTGTCCAGGGCAGGACCAGCACTGCTCCAGCCCTGGCTGAATCCTGAGAGAAGAGGGGCCATCAGCTCTGCTCTTTGGTGTAAAACTCAGCCCATTAACCCACTGTGCTCAGGGCACTCAACCCCTCACCTGCAGGGGGGCTGCCGGAATAGGCGGGGCTGGATTTGAGGGATGGTTTGGGGGAGCGGGAAAGGGCTTCATCTGTTTTCATAGTCTAGGTCCCGGGAGAAGTGGAGCAGAACCGAAGGGCTTCTCAAACCTCACAGGAGAGCTCATCAGGGCCCGACAGAGAAACAGGTGGAGGCTCCATTTAGAGGCCAGCAGGGTGGCTGGTGCTGTGCGGTGACAACACTGCTCACTCTGCCACCCTGACTGGCAGCCTGGGCCCTGCCCCCGGGGCAGACTAGGGCGCTGCCTTTGGCTCCATGTCTCAGGGAACAGAGCCCTGTGGTCCCATCATGTCCCTTGACTTTCCTTCTCCTAAGGAACCCTGTCACTTCGGTCTGGTGTGTTGGTCAGCTGGGCCCAGGGACTCGTCTCTCTGTTCAAGGGGAGTTAGTGAGTGACAGCAGGGACTCCTGCCTGGGCTCCCACTGGGGGAGGCCCCAAACCTGAGCTGCGCTGTGAGGAGGGGCTGGGAAGGCTCCGAGTCCCCTCACCTTCCTCTCCTGCCTCAGGTTCCAAGGTGACTGGGCTGCGCTCTCCTGTCCCAGAGGGAGGGCCGCTATTGGAAATGGGCCATCCCTCCGCGTCTGCCCAGAGATGAGGGCTCCCACTTTATTAGAGGCCCCTTCGTTGGAGGGCAGCTTCAAGAGCCGATGACAGCCCGCCCAGCACCCCCACCGCTGGCTCCGTTCGGAAACCACGGTGGGTGCTGTGTGTCAGACCCCACGTGTCCGTGGGCGGAGACTGGGCCAAGGAGAGGGCGAAAACCCAAGTTTACGAGGTGGCTGTGCTGTTTGGGGGCATTGCATCTAGTGTCTTAATGAGCCTGCGGCGGCCCTTGAGTGCGTTTAATTTTCCCCAGTGTGACATAAAAGGAAATGCAGGCGTGAGGAGGAAACTTGCCAAGGTCACACCGCCAGGAGCCAGAATTGGCAGTCGCGTCTGTCTGATTCCAGAACATCTAAAACCCCACACAGGGTGAGCCCTCGCTGCAGAGCCACGGCCCAGCAGGTGGGGGCCCCCGCTTTATCCAGGCCGCCCTCCCACGGTGCCGGTCAGCGTTTTGTCCTTGACAGTCTGGTCGCACCTTCTCTCTGAGCAGCTGAGTGTGACCTGCCGGGAGGCTGCCCTGGCTGTGTGCGGACCCAAGGCCCCCAGCTCCCACCAGTCCCCTCCAGGAGTGGGCCCGTGGCTGGGACGCAGAGGGGCGGTGTGGGAAGCGGCCGGTGGGGAGCAGGAGGGCGGGCCTCCGGTCCACGCTGCCCCGCTCTGTGGGACCAGCAAGTCCACGGCGTGTCCTCACCTCAGTTTCCTTCCCTAAAATTCGGTTGGACTGGATTGTGTCAGTCCCATCCAGCTCCAACTCTGTGTGGTCCTGACCCCGCTCCCCAGAATACTAATGCGGCCTGCTCAAAAGTGGACAGTCTTCCGGAAGAATGGGGCTTGTTTTTCCTCCTCGGATCCTTGCCTTGGTTTTTATCCCACTCCCATTTCCATTCCATCCACTCCCCAGAACAAACCAAAACAACCCTTCCGTTCCGAAGGTTTCTTTCCCGTTAGATGACATGACCAAGGATTAGATGTCAGAGCCCCAAACTTGGTTCTTCTTGCCAGCGGCACCCCAAAGTGGGGAGCAAACTGGGCCCCACAGGTTCATCCCAAACAAGAGAGGCATGGCCCCGTTCCTGCTGCATCCCCCGTGGTCCTGCCAGAGACACGGAGCTCTTGTCACTCAGTTCTCCCTGTGGCTGACCTGTGGCAAGGAAGAGAATGGGACCCAGTCACAGGCCCCAGAGACACCAGGCCCCCACAGCCGGCAGAGAGGACCGGCAGTCACCGCTAGGGGTCCTAGGAGGACTGAGAGCCTTGGGCAGGGAGGAGAGACCAGTGGGGTAACTGTCCCAGAACAGGCCTGGCAAGAGGGACTCTGCTCCGTGGGTCTGTACTTTGCGTTCTCGGTGGCCCACTTCAGCCACCCTTGAGGAAAGGGAGGACCCACAGCCATTGCAGCTGGCCTGGCAGCAGTCACTCCGGGATGGCAGGTTTTAGTGTCATTCCGTCTGGCTCCCTTCCAGTGATGAGCAAGTAAGGACCCAGAGCCAGCACAGTCACTGGCTGAGTGGCTTGTGCTGGGGGAGCCTGCTGCCTGGCCCCCTGGCTCCCGATGACAGAGGTGGGACTGAGTTCTTTCCCAGAGCGAGTCCACGAAGGGGAGCTGGGCAGAAGCCCCACGGCAGAGCCGCACAGCCAGGGCTGCCAGCAGAATCCCTGGAGCTTTTGAAAATCCAGCTGCTCGGGCCTCAGCCCAGGTGGGCCTGCTGCCTGGGCGCTGGCACTGTCCACAGCCCCCGGTGGTTCCCATGCACGTCTCCGGGGGGGAACCGCTGGGAGAGTCCAGCGTCAGGATCCCGCTGGGGTCTGCGGGCCCTGCCCCTGCCCTCAGCCCTGATGCCCTCCCTCCACGGGCCTCAGAGAAGCCAGGCCAGGACCCGTTTCCACGCTGTGCCCTCCTCCGTGTTTGTGGCATCTTCAGAAACCAAGATTTCTCCCAAGATGTAGGCAGTTTTTTCCCCTCTGGAGATGGCCACAGCTGAGTCAGCTGAATTTCCCTGACAGCGTCCTGCTGGCGGCTCACAGAGCGCGGAGAGGCTGAGATGAGGTCGTCTCCCCACTGCTCACAGGAAGAGCCGCCCCCAAGCTCGCTTCCTCCACACCAGCCCCTGCGCTGGGCTTCACTGAGTGTGCGTGGTCCTGATTCTTCTCTGTTGTGTTCCCCGCGTTACCCAGGAGGAAACCGGGGCTCAGAGAAGTGAAGTAACTTGGCCAAGAGCTCGGCTCAGATGCTCCATGAAACCATGTTTGTCATGCACACACCCCCACTCTTCCTGCGCATGTGTCGGAAGTCTCCTGTGCATTCTCTTAGCCTGATCTCACTCTGGGGACGGGCTGTGTCCAGCACCTGGCAGGCACTCGGGGACGTTTATGAGAAAGTGAACAACTAGGAGGTGGGGAGGGTAGAGAGCTGATCCCACTCGGCCTGCCCCACTCCTCTGGGCCCTCCTGCTGGGACCTGCCCCTGCCGAGCAGACAAACTGGGCCAGAGAAGAGCCTGCCTCCTTGACCGCCCAGGGCTCCGTGTCGCAAGTGCACGGGGTGAAGCAGACCTGGAGGCGGGCAGGACACTGGGGAGCTTTGCTGTTCTCCTGGTTGCCATGGACCGGTGCCCTGGAAACAGCTGGCCCCTCGGCTCATCGCCTGGTAACCGAGCCGTAACGGTGCCTGCGCTGCTCCAGTGCTGCCCTCGGCACAGCAGGCCCTTCCCCATCCCTGCCTGGCTCCTAGGGAGAACCAGAACCCTGGGAGCAATGATTGGCATCAGCAGGAAGGAGACCCTGGGGGTGGAAGGAAAGGGGAGCTGGGGAGGGGGGTCAGGAAACCAGCTCCAAGTTGCCTTGCCCCAGGCCAGCCTTTCTCTTCTCTACCCTCAGGGGTGGCGGCTGGAATGTTTTAAGCTGCCAGAACTCACACTGTTACCTACTGTTGGTAGAAGTTAGCAGGAAGATTTAGGTGCAGGCCTTTTGCATATTTTTGCATATATGGCAAAGAACTAGGGAAGGATTTCAGTTTATTAAAAAGGAAAAAAGAGAGAGAGAGGAAGGAGTTAGAGGCCCCACAGCTTCCGTGCCTCTGCCCTTACTCTCTGCTCGGTTTCCAAGATTCAGGAGCGGCCCGGCCTGACCCAGCTCCCAGGCTCTGCGCCCACTGCTCTGGGAAGAGGTATCAGTTCAGCCTGAATTCACTCTCCTGCCAGCACCTAGCGTGTCCCTTGGAAGAACTGTTGCAGCATCCTCCTGGCCGGGACTGGAGAGGGCCCGGCTTGGGGATTTCCTTCGCTCCTCACGGCTGGGAGGCTGAGCCAGGGGACATCCGGGGCACAAGCAGCTGACCAATGGCCCAGCCGCACTTTGGCCAAAGTTTCGTAGAGATAGTGAGTAGCGTGAAGTGGGCGGCCTCTCCGACCATCCCCGTGAAGACATTTCCCTCTCCTGCCTGGCACTGCAGGTCAGCAAGTACTTATCCAGCAGCTTCCATGCCTCCACTTGGGACCTCCTGGTCGGGAGACCGCATGGGAGGCGAGGATGGGCCTCCAGCCCAAGGGCCTGGCTGTGCACAGCTCTGGGGTCTCCAGCCGGTCCTACATGGTGCAGGAGCAGGCAGCACCTAGAGGGCAGAGAAGGGACCTCTTGCCACGAGGGCTTTTTCAGGCCTGGTCTGTGGACGGAGTGCTGGGACAGGGAGTGCCTGGGCGGACCTCTAAGAGAAGGGAAGGAAACAGCCACCATCCCAGAGAGACTGTGCTTGGCGTGCTGGACGCAGCAGGTGGCGGCCTGCAGTGGCCCCATCCGGATGACCCCTCTCTCACTGAAAGGTGCCCTTTGCTGGCGTCAGGTCACCTCCTACCAGGTATTCTCAGGAATGCCCTGGCTCCCTCATTTTTGCTCCCCAAGCCCTAGCGGGTATGAACCCCTCACTACCTCCTCTGCGGCCTTCCCTTCAGAGTTGCTTTGTCAGATGTTTTGCACACCCAGTTGCCACTGACCCTTTCACTCCACTCCAGGATGAGGGACCAGCTGATGTGCCTTCCCCAGCCCCCAGCCCCCGCCTGTTGCCATGGTAATGGCAGGCACTCCTGTTCCTGCAGAATATTGCTTTCTTGTAACCTCCCTCTCTCCCCCCTCTCCACCCCCCCACACTTCTTTCTCTCACACAAAAAGAAAGCACAAGTGTTTTATATTCATTTTGCAAAAAGCTGTGTAGCGCATACTAATTGGCATGGCTTCCTCCTGCTTGAGCCTTGCCCGTTCTCGGAGCCAGGATTACAGGCCAGGCAGGCATGGGCCCAGCCACTGCTCGGGAGGGAGGGCCAGCTTGGTTGCTAGAGGCCAAACAGCCCTCTGTAGCCCAGGGCCTTTCGCCCAGGTCTTAAGAAGGTGCTTCGTGAGCATGGCTGCTGAGGTCACCCTGTCTTGTCCTACAGCTTCCTATGGGGTCCGCAGGGGGCGGAGTGCCAAATCCCTGGCTGGACACACAGACTCAAAGGCACGTCCAGCTGGAGAGTTGTCCCTCTGTTGCCCAGTCCGAGGGCCCCTGTTGGCATCACCTCCCAAGGCCTTCCCAGTCCCTGGCGCCTCCTGGCTGCTGAGGCAGAACCTTGGCCGAGGCCTTAGAAGTGTGGATCTGAGGCATCAAGTTCAGCCCCTGGGCTGAGTGCGGTTTGCTGGTCAGCTGGGGGAGGGCAGTGATCCTGGCTGTCAGAGAGCCGCCATGCAGCCCCAGAGTGGCACCCAGTTCCCCTCCTCAAGGCATTCCTTGCCCTCCATTTTGACAGCTCCTTCCCCTCCTTGCCTGTAGGAGGCTGGGGGACTGAAAGGGCAGTGTGTGTGTGTGTGAGTGAGACACACCACTACATGTGGTATGACCCCAAGCTGGGCTGTCTGGGGACCGGAGATAAATTTTTTGATATGTAAGCACAACGGAGTGGCTGGGATTGCTGCAGGAACCTGCAGGTAACATTTCCGGCTTTAATAGTGCAATTGAAGTGTAATTTGCATTCATTTGCCATTTGGTGTTAAACTTCCTAAAATAAGACAATTCGCAGTGTGAAATATGCAGCGTTGCTGGCTGCACTCCCCAGTGGGGCCGGAGGAGGTAGTGCAGAGACACGCAATGCAGATCCTCTGGGGGGGGCGAGGTCTGCAGTCCTCATGTGCGCTCCACTGTGCCAGCCCCAGGGGATCTGCATTGCGTGTCTCTGGCCTTGTTCACTTGCTGCATTTGACGGCCTGCCCGGGTTTGCTGCCTGGAGGCTGAGTGCCCCTGTGCACCCACTCCGCTGAGAGGAGGGGCCTGTGGCTCGGAGGAGTGAGCGGCAGGAGGGGTGCAGTGGGGCTGGCAGGTGCCCCTCGACCCTTTGGCCCTCCTGTGAGTCTGAACCAGGTGTGAGATCATGGGGGTCAGTGAGCGTTACCCCGCAGACCATGGGCTCAGCAAGATCAGTTTGCTCAACAAGTACCACTGGATTGGGAATCAGGGTGTCTATTTGGGGTTTTGACTTGGGATGTTTTTTGAGATAGAATCCACATGCCATAAAATCACCCTTTTAAAGTATGCAGCCCAGCATTGTATACTGCTTGAGTATACTTTGCCAACGAGGTTGCGCAACCATCACCACTGTCTTAATTCTAGAACATGTTCATCACCCCAAAAAGGAACTCATTAGCAGTCACTCCCTGTGTCTCCCTCCCCCTGCCTCTGGCAACCTCTAATCTCCTTTCTGTCTCTGGATTCGCCTGTTCTGGACATTTCGCATAAATGGAATCATCGTACAGGATGTGACTTGCACATCTGGCTTCTCTCACTCAGCAAAGTTTTTGAGGTTCATCCGTGCTGGAGGAGTGTCAGAACTTCATTCCTTAATATCGCCAGATAGCATTCCCTGGCGTGGATATCGGGGTATCAGTCAATGGACTTTTGGGTTGTTGCCGCTTTCCAGCTGTGATATGTGCTGCTCCATGAGCGTTCCTATGGAAGCTTGTGTGTGGACATGTTTTTGGCCCTGTTGGGAGTAACCGTGTTTCGCTCTTTGAGGCACAGTTGACCTGCATCTTGCCTCACTGTTTGATTTTGGACAAGTCACTCCCCCACCTGGACTCCCTGGTCTCCTTCGCCTCCCTGACATTTACACAGCGACTTGCTTGGATAGTCGAGCATCTGGGTGCACATCCTGCGAGGTGGGGCTCGAGCTGCTCCATCGCTCAGCACCGCACTCACTGCTCTGCCGTCTGTTCCCACATCTCGCCCTCTGTGTCCTTCCTGCCACTGTTGGAGCAGAAAGCCCTCTGGCGGCCTCCCTCGATGGCAGCAGCGGCCCGGGCCTTGCTGCTTCTGGACCTAATCCTACCTGGGCTCTTGGCCTGAGCACCAGGCAGGCAGCCCTTGCTCCTGCCATCCGTCCCGACTGCTTAGCAGCCACGCTTCTCAGCCAGCATGGGTGCGTTCTCTGCAGGCCCAACAGTCACACTTGCAAATGTGCAGAAGGCCAGGGGTGTAGGCTGCCTGCAGGCCCTGGGTGGAGCAGGTCGGACTCACCTGCAGCCCCAACACTCAGCACAGCTGGGTCCAACAGGAGGCACAGCTGGGATGCCAGGGCCCACCTGTGAGGCGGATGTACAGCAGTGGGGGGAGTGAAGTTACTGTCTCGCGGAGATTTTGTGTTGAACACACCAGCTGCTGGGAGAACACTGGGGGCCAGAATGGACCAGCAGGTACGGGACTCAGCTGCAGGGGCAGGGAAGGATGGGGTGCTGGCACATTGAAACTGCTTTCAAACTTTGGAGAGGTTAGTGGCTCTTTTTTTTTCTTTTGAGATAAAATTCTCCCCTTTAAAATACACGTTTGAGTGGTTTTATTTAGTATATTGGTAAGGTTGTATAACGAGCACCACAGTCTAACTCGTGAACATTTTCGTCATCCCACAGAGAGCCCTGGAGCAGCTTGACCTTGACTGTAGTCACCACATTCCACTGGTGGCCTGGCCCCCCATGGTACCTGGGCCCACCCAGAGCTTTCTGTCATTTCCACTGGTCCAGAGACCTCTGGATCGTAGGGCAGCCCTGGGGGACCATGTGACACAGCCCTGACTTGAGCGCACACTGGGGACTGTTCTCTGTGCTCACCTCTGCAGCTTCCTTGGAAGAGCTTGGCAGGCAGGGGTCAAGTTCGGGGCCTTGGTCCACTGGCTTCTGTGTGTGAGCGCTGCAGAGGCAGCGAGAACTGAACAAGTTAGGAAGTCTTCCGTCCTGGAGCCCAGGGTCACACCCCACACATGGCGGGTCCTCTGGGATCTGCCATGGCCTGGTGTCTCCTCCGCAGAAGGATTTGTCCTGTGACCTGATGGTGGCTGGGCCATGGCTGCCACACCCAAGAAGGTGGTCGTGAGGGCACTGCTGGGTCATCGTCGGGTACAGGCAGCCCAGGAGCCCTGAGATGTGTCTTGCACAGGCTGCCCTGGTGCCTGAGTCCCGCATCCCCTGGGGTCTCCTCTCGTCCCCACGCCAGGGACCAGAGAGGAGCGGTCAGGGGAAAGCGGGCTTCCAGGCCTCAGATTCCAGCTTACTTCCTGCAGTCGCTCCTGCCCACTGCCTGTGTTCTCTTCAGTTCAGTCCTTCGGCGAAGGTTTTGGGCACCGTTACAGCCATAGTGTTGGCCACTCTCACCAGCCTGTTGCCCTCGGCAGACCCCTCCCTACCTCCTGGACGAGGCGCTGTCTCCAGCCCCAGATGCCTGTGGAGGTCCTTGTCCCTCATCCTCTGCCTTTCTCCCCAGGTTATCCTGAAGGATCTGGAGGTGTTGGCAGAAATCGCTTCCTCCCCTGCAGGCCAGACAGAGGACCCAGGCCCCCTCGATGGCCCTGACCTCCGGGTCAGCCACCCCGAGCTTCAGGTGCCCACCCCTGGCAGGGCCGGCCTGCTGACCACTCCCAGTAAGTATTCCCTGGTGCTCCCGGCCTCAGGGACCCTGGGACACTGGTGCTCAGTCTGATCCTGGACTGGGCCATCCTCGGGGCTGTCCCTCTCGAGCCTTGGAGTTCTGCCCAGGGTGTGAGGGTCAGTGACGGCCATTGTCCAGGAGGTAGGTGGACCTTGCCGTGCTGCCACCTCCTGGCTCACACTCCAGCCCCTGTAAGAGACACTCAGTCCCTTTTCCTCACCTTCCTGCACCTTTCATCCGCTGAGCCCCTGGCTTAATGTAAAACCATCTGAGTCAGCCGCTCGCCTCTTCCTGGGGCGGCGTCTCCCTGGTCAGGAATCAAGGGGCTTTGGAGTCAGGGCTCACAGGTGGGAGACTAGGCAGCCATTTCCTTCCTCACCGAGAGGCTAAAAATAGCTCTCAACATGGCAGGCAGCCCAGGCCAGAGACAGTGTAATTCAAACAGCATGTTTCCGGGAGAGCTGGCCATGCAGGCGGCGTGGCGTTCCTGGAGCTCCTTCCAGACGTCAGGTAGCCCTTCTCCCAGGCCAGGGCCACTTTCAGCACCTCCCTCCCAGGCTGACACCAGTTCCCTCCAACGACCCCGTCCTGGAACATGCCTGGGTGCGAGTCCGTGGGAAAGCGCCCAGCTGGCCTTGGGTGTTTGCCTGGGGCGTCTCTGTCCCCTGAGCGGCTCTTGACACCAGGCACCAGGTCCTAGACCGCCCTCCTCTGGTGCAGAAGCCAAGTGTCAAATACATTTGGGGCCCATCAGCAGCAGCTCCCCTCCCGCAGCCCCACCGGGCTGGGCCCAAGGACACCTGGAGCACCTGCAGGCCTGCCTGCGCCAGGCTGTGAGGTTGTCACAGAGACCACGCATGAAAGGCGTCTCCCAGTGACACTTGGCGTCAAGCCCCACCCTGTCCTTGCGGCAGGGTATCCCGCAGGACCCAGACTCTAGGCTGCCACCGCTGCACACGCTCTGCCTGCAGCTGGTCCCAAGTCCCAGCTGTTCCTGCTAAAGTGAGGGAGGAGCGAGGGGCTAGCGGTAGGCCAGCTTCCTTCTTGTTTCCCCAGGATGCAGGAGTTTCCTTGCCAACGAGCCGGTTTCCTCTGGGCAATCAGAGGCCATAGTCAGGGAGGCGCCCACATCCTGACTTGGGACCCGTGCTGAGGTTCCCACTCTCTGTCCCACAGCCTAGGACTCCGCTCTTCATCCTGTGTCCCCAAGTCAGCACCTGAGGGTCAACCTGAAGTCCGCAGGACCGCTGGCAGGAATGCCACAGGTTGAATGCGGAGGTAGGGCCTCCATGAGAGGGGAGGAGCAGCAGGCTCCTCCTTGGAGAGGGCGGGCCTGGAGGGTTGGGGACAGGGTGGCAGGGATACCTGACTACCAGGAGAAAGCACCACAGGGCTCATCCCCTTGTCGGAGCATCCACTCTCCCTGGTGGGAGAAGCGAAGAGCTGAGGCAGCACAGCCCTGGGCAGGGAGTGACCTTCCACGACTGTGCTCCATCTGCAGGGTGGCTTTTCTCTTCCTGGCACAGAGAGGTGCCGCCGGAGCCCCGCAGGCCAACGTGCACCCAGGGTCTGCCGGCCGGGCTCATCATGACTGAAATGCTTCCTTGCTGGTGGAGGGATGGGCCAGAAAAATAGCTGTAAGTGGCCCAGGTCACTCCGGAGCCCTAGGGCCTGACCCAGGGAACCCCAGGAGAGGCCCTGTGGGGGCAAGCCCTTTCAGCTGCTAGGGAACAAGGGCTGGGGGTACTTGCATGGCAGAGCACTCAACACCAGCTTCTGTCCCCACCAAGATGGGTGGGCCACTGACGAGTGTCAGGCAGTAGTCTCATCTAGGCCGTAGGACCGCTCACATCAGCCAGGGGCTCACCCGGATGCATGGACAAACCAAGAGTGCCAGATGGGAAGAAATTCCACCCTGGGAGGAACACCAAGGAAGTGCTGCAGCCAACAGTGCTTCTTGCCGCTTGGAGTCACAGCACCGAGGGCCACACGCTCTCAGCCTGTGATTTTAAAAGGTCAAGTTCATAGCAGTCATAGAAGAGCACGGGAAGCCAGAGCTGGGCCGCAGCCGCCGTAGGGAGGGCACGCAGCAGGCCCTCATTGTTGAGGGCAGCTTTTAGGTCCGAAAGCACTCGTCCCTCCGCAGGCTGCTCTTTGTCGAGTTGCTTTTAAGGCACGCAGCAAGGGGGACATTCTGGTTCCATCCGGCTGTGCGCATGGACAGTGGCCACGAGGCCAGGCCGTCTCCTGTTTGGATTCTGCTTTCCTCTGGCTCTCCAGGGCACAGCTCTGAGAACTCGCAGACTGCAGTGCTCCGTCCCTCTAGGGTAGATACTCCCACCCCATGAAGGAACTTTCTGGAAAGCCAAGGAGGCAGGAAACCTAGCAAAGATGAAATCAGTGGCGTTCCTGGGGAATCAAATGGCTGTCTGTGTGTTGGGTGCAGAAACTCAAGTGGTGCAGACGGAGTGCAGTGGTGGGGGAGGGGGCCCATCCCACGCCCGGATGGTGCTGTGTTGGCCTAACTGGGCAGGAGCGGTCCCCGGGGCCGCAAGGCAGAGCTGCCCACACGGGACTTTCCTCTCGCCCCTCCCAGTGTAAACATCTCCCTCCCGTGCAGAGCTGTGTGGGCTGAGGCCATGGTGTCGCTTCTCGCACGCCCCCTTCATTCCTGACCTTTGCCGAGGCCCCGGCTGGGAAGAGGGCCGCCTCCGGGGCAGCCGGGAGGGAGCCAGTGGAGGGACACTGTCTCCCTGTCTCCCTGAGACTGATTTGAAACAAACAATCTCGGTTTCCTGTGACTTGGCAACTTCTGTGCCTTCTCTGCTTATCTCCACTCGGGGGGGAGACAGCCGAGGCTGTGCCCGGCTCTGGGAGAGGAGATGCTCAGCCCACCTCAGGCCGACCCGGGGCCCGGCCCTGAGCCCGCACAGAAGGCGCAGCAGGAGCCGGCGGCGCGGGGACCGCTCTGCGGGAGACGTGCTCGGCCCGTTAGAGACATGCCTGGCCGGCTCGGGGTTTGGACGCCCCAGCTGCGGAGCGGGAGCCCCTGCCAAGCACAGCAGCGGTGTGGCAATCCGGGGCCAGAGGTCAACTCAGGACTGCTGTTTACCCTCAGCTCCGTTTTCCCTGTCCTTCCCTCTGGCCACGGGCCCATTCTTGGCGGGATAAAACCGCTTACATCAGGGCTCTCTGGTCCAAGGTGGAGCATGACCCCAGCTCGAAGAACATGGACAAAAATGGAATGTTCTGATTCAGTTTTGTTCCTTATAAGCCCAGGCTGGTGTGGCCAGAAGCAGAAAGAAGTTCTAGAAAAAACCTAGAAAGCAATCCCTGGGCGTTTTTCCCAGTAACAACTGTAACTGTGATGTGTGGAGCTCTCGTGAGGACCAGGCTGCTCTGAGCGCTCCCCACGTGCTCAGCACCTCACCGTGAGCTAGCTCAGCCCTGGCTGAGAGACCACCGCTGCTGTCACTGCAGTAGGCAGGGGTGCCGACCACCCAGGGCCTCACCTGAGCCTGCTCTCTTCCCCCCCACACTCAGGAGCCCCTGAGAGCTCCAACTTTGCCCAGGACTGGACTCTTCCACAGCCCGAGGGAGGAGCAGAGCAATGGTAGCCAGGCTGGCAGTCTCCTGTGGGTCCGGGGACCTGACCCCAATCTGACAGTTCTTGGGGGTGGCCCACTTCGCAGTGGCTTCAGGGATTCCATTCCAGGCTCAGGTGACCTCTTGCGCTTCTTCCTGCATCTCCTGCAGCCACACCAGACGGGGTCCCAGCTCCCAAGAGCCTTGCTCTTTGAACCTTACCAGCCCTTCTTCCACACGCTGTGCGCAGGCGCTGGGCTTGGGAAGATCTAGGTTCACAGTCCATCTGTGCCCCACCTGCCCTGCGACTTGGGGCAAGTGTCCTGCCTCGGTGCCATCCCCCCTCCTCTTGGGGGCTCTATGAGCTCTTGCATGGAAGGCGCTAAGACACATGTGAGTGCTGCCTCTGCTTCGGTCCTTATTGTGGGAGCTCAGGTGCTCTCACTGTGTGCATGGGTGCTGGGGTCACATCTGTTTCCTTCCTGGCCATGACCTAGTGTTTCTCAACCTGTGGGTCTCGACCCCTTTGGGGGTCCAAGGACCCTTTCACAGGGGTCGCCTAAGACCATCGGAAAATGCAGATATTTACATCACAACGCATAACAGTAGCAAAATTTCATGGTTGGGGGTCACCACCACATGAGGAACTGTATGCAAGGGTCGCGGCCTTAGGAAGGTTGAGAACCACTGTCTTAGACTCTGGTTTCTCAAGGTGCAGGCTATGCAGCCTCAGTGTCACCTGGAAGGTCATCAGAAATGGTACTTGGGCCTCCCCTAGACTCAGAACCGCATTTTATCAGGATCGCAGGTGCTTGTGTGCCCCTCACAGTTAGAGAAGCGCCAGCTCAGCCCGCAGGGCTTGTGGTACTCACCTCTGAACCCTGCGTTAGTCAGTGTCATCTTTCAGAACCATTATAATGGAGGCACCAGGGCTGGGTCTGAGGCTCACCTAGCACCGCTGCCCAGGCCTTTATGGCCACCAGATGGAGAGCCCAGCCCCCTCCTACCCAGGCCCATTGCTGTTGACAGTCTGAGGACCCTTCCCCCTTCCCTGTCTCCAGCACTGCGTGGCCCCAGCTGCTTGCTCGACAGCCCTGCAGCTCTCCCCTGGTGCAGCCCTCTCCACTGCCATATCAGCTTCTGGTTCCTCTCGGACCCCGCCGGGGCCCATTAGCTTATCTCTCTCTCTGAGCCAGGCAGCTGGAAACCTCCTGGGTTTGGGTGGCTGCCCAGGGCAGAAGGCTCCCTGACCTCAGCCGGGCTCGCCCCCAGATTCCACAGGCTCCACAACCCCCGAGACCCTGTTTCACAAGAGCCCTTGGCCTCCCTCTCTCCCAGGGAAGCGAGCCCCTCCCCATTGACCCCCTTGGTTCCAAACCAGCCTCCCAGGCCCACCGCCCCCTCCTCTGAGCACTTCCTGTGCCAGGAACCGTTAACTCCTTCTCCCTGTGAGGCTCCCAGACAGGAACCGCCACCCTGGAGAAGGTGTCACTTCCTGAGACTGCCCTGCCAGTTAGCGACAGGACCTGGGTCTCCTCTGGGTCCCCTGGCCCTTCCCCGCGTTCTCAGGGCAGGGGATCCATTCCCACTGGAGGGGCCGGGGGCGGGAGACAGGAGGGTGGGAGTGAAGCAGGACCCTGCTGGGCCTGGCCGGGCCGCTAATGTTTTCCCATCTGGTTTTGTTGAACTGTAACTCACGTTGTGTATTGAGGCCAGAGCTATTTTTATCCTGACATGTGAGGCTCCTCCACGTCATAGCCACAAAACTCAATCCAAAACATCCCAGGGAAGGTTGTTTGTGAGCCGTTCTGCAGATTCTCATGTCGCCACATCAGGTTTCACTTAGCAACATCTGCGAGGCTGGCTCCCTGGCCGCCCACCCCACCGGCCGGGTTTGGTGTACTGAGTGCTCCCGACAGCATCTGTCTGCCCCTGGGCCAGCGGCCGTCACGTGCGCTTCCTGCCGGAGCCTGCCCCTCCAAACCAGAAAGGCGAGGCGAGTGACATTTGGCTGCAGGACTGGTCCCCAGCAGGATTAGGGATGAAACTCCTCAGCGCCCCCAAAGGGCACCTCACTCCTAAGACCCAGGGGCAGGTTGTTCTCTCTCCCCTCTTCCTGTGCCCCAGCCAGGCAGCTGCTCCTCATCTCTGGGCCTGGAAGGCCGTGCCGTCCACGTCACCTGAGAAAAAGCCTCTTGGTCCTCAGCAGAGCCTCAGCGCGGGAAGAGTGTGCGGAGAGCAAGAGCCAGGCGTGTGCGAAGTGGCCGTGGAGGGGGTGCTGTGAGCTCCCACGGGCTGCAGCAGGCAGGCCTGAGTTCAGTGGAGAGAGGCCCGCCACGCCCTGTAGGAGCCTGGAGTGGGTCTGCTTCTACCCCCTCTCCTCCGCCTGTGCCCGCAGCCCTGCCTCAGAAGCTCTCAGTTCCACCTCCGGCCAGCAGGGCCTGAGGGCCAGGCTGGTCCGAAAAGTGGCCAGTGGGCCGGTGGGAGGCTGAGGCTGGGAGATGGGCTCACACCCCGCTCACGGTGAGCACCGAGCGGGCCCCGCCTTGACCAGCCCACCCAGAAAGTGTTCCCCCACCCGCCCCAAGGATGGCGTGCCCAGACACGTCTGCAATTGGGACGGGATCTCGCTGAGCTTTACAGGCTCCTGCTCTCTCCCGTAAAGGCTTCTGCCCTCGAGGGCAGTGGCCCTGACCAGAGTCCCTCTGGCATGTGGGAGCCTGAAGGGCAAAAGACTCCACCCCGAAGCTGGAGGCCCCAGCAGGCCAGGCCCAGACAGCTCCCCCAAACTCCCCCACACTCTGGCCTCCCGCCAGCCCGGTCTCCGGGAAGGTGGCAGCCCTGCGCTTTGTAGTCTTAAGCGGTGGGAGGCTGAGCCCCACCGGCTGTCCCAGCAACCGCTGCACCGTGAGAAGGCGAGTCCCTGCCGGCTTCTTGGTGACAGGGCTCTGCCCTCCACCGCCCACTAAGGGCCGCAGCCCCAGGGCCATCTCGCAGCCTGGACTTGGGGAGTTGCTGATTTGGCCCTGGGGGAGCTGTGGCTAGGCAGACTGGGAATGTCTCCAGAGCAGCCCCAGGCTTTCTCTTCTGCTACCTGTGGTCAGCCTGTCCGCCTCGAGGTAGCAGGTCTTCCTCCCTGAGTGTGGGGTTAGTTAGGGTTACAGGTGTGCCCCTCTTCTCTATGCAGCCTCGCTACTTCCCAGTTCTGAAGTCACCCCACTCAGAGACAGTCCGGACTCTCCTCCAGTCCTCAGCCATTCGCTCTGAGACGCAGCGGGAAGAATGTTCAGTATCTGGGTTATGGCATGTTTGCTAATAGCTGCCCCTATTTATTGGACCGTGTGACAGGCTCCAGGCCCAGCACATTACATGTTTGTCTCATTTAATAGGGATTCTTGTTGCCCCCACTCTACAGATGAGGAAACTGAGGCGTAGATCTGGCCATGGCCATGGTTAGTGGAAGAGTGAACATCTGACCTGGACTCAGGTTTGATGGACTCTCAAGCTGAGCACTTAAATGCCAGGCTCAATGCTTCCCACTGCCCCATGGAGGCCAGAACGGCCGGCACCTCTCCCTGGTGCTGCCCAAGACACCCTGCCCCCAGGGAATGGAGACTGCGGCCCCAGTTGGGGAAGATTTCATTATAGTTTTTGTCTGTGTTGGTCCCTTTGTCCTTTGGAATGCTTGGGAGCCTAAGTGGCACTAGGCCTAGAAATGGGGTGGGATGGGAGCACATACAGAAGCAAGGAGGGGACAGGGACATCACAAACAAGCACCCAGTGAGCTTGTTCACACCCACCTCCAGGGAGCGAGGGGGTGGCCTAGCCTCCAAGCCAGGCCACCACGGGCAGTCCATTCATAGCTCAGTGTGGGGACAGGAGGAGGGGCTGAGAGGCAGCTGGGCTGCCTCAACAGCTGTACCTGCTGCAGCCACCTCCTCAGAGATCAACTCCAGCTGGGCCTGGGGTAACACGATCTGTAAGAATGTGACACTTGATTCTGCAAACAGCCCTGCTGGGCCAGGGAGCAGAGACTGTTTGCCATTCCAGAGTCACCCAGGATCTCCCGGGCCAGGCTGTTCCGGGCAGGAACCCAGAACCACACACTGCAAACAAGTCCTGTGAGCCCCACGCTTGAACTGGGCTTCTCACGCAGCCCTGCCCGGACATCAGAGCTGTCTAGGTGGTTCCGAGGAGAGAGGACAGTACTTTGAAGGTGTGGCTCCTGATAAGAAATCCTTCCCACCGTAATTCACAGGCTGCATTTCCAGTTCCCAGCACTTGCCCCGAAGCACCGGGGGAAGATGTAAGGGAAGTCTGAGCTCAGCAGAAAGAGAGCTACAGGGAGAAGGCTGCGGCCTGGCCATGGCACCTAATGAAGTCACCCCTGGAGCCCCTCTGTGGGCTCGCTTCCGGTGCTCTGGGTGGTTCCTGCTTGTGCTTTGGGCTGATCCTCCTGGGAGCTGTATCCCCCTGGCAGTCAGGCTCGATTCCCAGTCCCCGATCGTGCTGTTTCACGCCGGAGTGTGGCCCTCCTCTCCCTGGTCTCGGGAGGAAGTCATGACGGCCAGAGAGAAGCCAGCCTGGAGAGTGATGGTCCAGATCCCCCGTCAGCCCTCGGCCTCCTCCCGCCGTCTCCCTGAGTGCCAGACTCCAGTTGAAGCTGAACCAGTTCTGAGTACCTAACATAGTGTGGTGATTATAGTTAATAATACTGTTATATACTTGAAAGTTGCTAAGAGTAGATCTTAAATGTTCTCACCACAAAAAAGAACGGTAATTATATGAAGTGGTGGGAGTGTTAGCTAATGCTATGGTTGTAAGCATTTTGCAATATGTAAGTGTATCAAATCAACAGCTACACAGTGAGCTTATACAGTGTTATATGTCAATTCCATCTCGATAGAGCTGAAAAAAATTAAAATACAAAAAATAAAGCATCTACAAAAACTTTTTAAATATGGGATAACTGGATATCCATCCACATGCAAAAATATTAACTTGGCCTTCTTCACACAATATAAAAAAAATTTAAATGGACCAGAGGTCTAAATATAAAAGCTTAAAATAATTTTTTTTACAAGAAACCGTATCATAAATCTCTCTGACCTTGGATTAGATAGCAGTTTCTTAGCTACAACACCAAAAGCACAAACAACCAAAAAAAGAAATAGATAAGTTAGAATTCATCAAAGTTTCAAAAATTGCTTGAAAGAACATCATCAAGAAAGTGAAAAGAGCCAAAACTGGTTTGGCTCAGTGGATAGAGCACCGGCCTGCGGACTGAAAGGTCCCAGGTTCGATTCCGGTCAAGGGCTCGTACATTGGTTGCGGGCACATCCCCAGTAGGGGGCGTGCAGGAGGCGGCTGATCGATGTCTCTTTCTCATCGATGTTTCTAACCTTCCCTCTTCCTTCCTCTCTGAAAAATCAATAAAATATATTAAAATATATATATATGACTCCTAAAAAAAAAAAAGAAAGTGAAAAGACAGCCACAGAATTGGAGAAAGCATTTGCAAATCATAAATTTGATAAGAGACTCGTATCTGATAGATAACTCTTACAACAACAATGAAAGATAAATAACCCAATTTTAAAATAGGCCAGTTGCTCAGTGGTTAAAGCATCGACCCTCAGATTGTAGGGTCTTGGGTTTGATTCCTGGTCAAGGGCACATCAGCTGCAGGCTCAATCTCTGGCCCCCAGTCAGGGCAGGTGTGGGAGATAACCAATCAGTGTGTCTCTCTCACCTCTTTCCTCTCTCTCTCTCTCTCTCTCTCTCTCTCTCTCTCTCTCTGTCTTTCCCTTTCCCCCTCTCCCCCCCCCCCACTCTCTCTAAAAAAAAAAAAAATTAATGGAAAAAATCTCAGATGAGGATAAAAAAAAAGTAGACACAGGGTTTGAATAGACTGGGCTTTCAAAAAATATATACGGGAAAAAAAAACCATTGGGTGCAGAGTGAAACGTCGGTCACATTTCATAGCATGTGCCATCTCTAGTGGCGTGGGCACAATTACTTTTTGTTCAGTCATGCTGCGAAAGGAGTGTGGCTTTGCCTCTCCGGGTGTGTCCGTTTTGTTACCAAAGGAGTGTGGTTTTGCCTCTCCAGGTGTGACAGTTTTGTTCCAAAGAAGACATACAAATAGCCAATAAGTAAAAGAAAAGATGGTCAACATCATTAATCATTAGGGAAATGCACATCAAACCCACAAGGAGATGCCACTTCCCATCCACTAGGAGGGCTATAATCAAAAATAGATGAGAAGTTTTGGCGAGAATGTGGAGAAGTTGGAACTCTCAGACATGGCTGATGGGAATGTAAAATGGTGCAGCCACTGTGGAAAAGTCTAGCAGTTCCTCAACAGTTTACGCATAGAGGATGACTGATCCAGAGATTCCTCTCCTGGGCATATACTAGTAATCAAGAAAAAGGAAAACATGTTGACACAAAACATATATGCATATTGATAGCAACATCATTCTTAATAGCCCTAAAGTAGAAACAACCAACTGGTCTACCAACTGATGAATGGATAAAGTATGGTTTATCCATACAGTGGGATATTATTCAGACATAAAAACGAGGGGGGAATGGAGAATGGCAGCTCATGGGTACAGAGTTTTTTGGGGGGATGACAAAAATGTTCTGGAATCAGTGCTGATATACGTCTTTGTGAATATACTGCATACCACTGAGTTGTGCACGTTAGGACTTGATGGTATGTGAATTATATCTCACTTGAACTGTTCTCTTTGTAATGCCCTGTTCATGTCTTGGGCAGACAGAGTGAGGATTCCTACCATCGCTGAGACCTCTTTCCAGCTGTGCTTGTTGGAGTCAATGTGTGTTAGAAAGGAAAGAGGGGAACCCAAGGAATGTATTGGGGTGTGTGAATACACTGTGTGGGGATCATCCATGCATTCCATCAGCCCTGCCCTTGTCCCCTCCTCTCCCTTCCTTGGTGTCGGATACTGGATGTCTTGTAGAAGGCAGTGTGGGGAAGGGTGGCCCTCTGTGTTCTCAGGTGGCACTCCAGTGTGCTTCTGGTTGGTTCTAAGACCAACCGCGGGCTTTGAAAGTCTTCAGAGCACGACTCTAAAAGAGCATCTTTGTGTGAAGATGAGGAAGAATGTCTGATTTCAAAACATTGGATGCATCCCTGACCCACATGGCTCAGTTGGTTGGGCATTGTCCTGTGCACCGAAAGGTTGCCAGTTTGATCCCTGGTCGGAGCACGTGCCTGGGTTGTAGGCTTGATCCCCAATAGAGGACCTGCAAGAGGCAGCCGGTCGATGTTTCTTTCACATCAATGTTCTTATCTCTCCCTCTCCCTTCCTTTCTCTCTAAAACCAAAAAATATATACGGGAAAAAAAAAACATTGGGTGCAGAGTGAAACATCGGTCACATTTCATAGCATGTGCCATCTCTAGGGGCGTGGGCACAATTACTTTCTGTTCCGTCATGCTGGGAAAGGAGTGTGGCTTTGCCTCTCCAGGTGTGTCAGTTTTGTTACCATTGAGATTGTGGGCCTGTCTTTCCCCTTTTTTCTCTTTGTCATTTGTCGGCCAAAATAAAGGCCAAGGCATATTTTATTAATTGAGATAATGAGTAGCAGTTTATTTTTTAAAATTATGTAGCACCTAGCAGAGGGTCTTACAAATAGGCAGTGTTCACTAAGTGCTCGGGGTTGCCTGGGCGGATGGACAAGTCAGTAGGTATGTGAGAGGTAAGGAGAGTTGCTTGGACATACCTGTGGTCCTTGTTTTATTGCTGTCAAATGTGGCCCTCGATGGACGATTTCCCCTCATGTTGTTCCACACAGACCACCACCACCACCTTTTTGGCATTTACAACTGTTTATATTCTGGGGGGTGGGCTGCCCATCATCCTGTGGACACAGAATAAATCCCAGCTCCATCCTTTTCTCTACAGGTACCAAAGGCTTAGAATGTTCTCCTTCCTCTCCCACCATGAACTCCTATTTCTACAAGTTCATGATCAACCTTCTCAAGAGATTCAGCAGTGAACGGAAGCTCCTGGAGGTCCGAGGCGCCTTCATCATCAGGTTAGTGTCACATACGCTCCTCCTCCCTCTGTGAGGTGTCCCATTCACCACTTTCTCTCTCTCCTGTCACTTGTGTTTGTTCTTCAAAGAAACAGAGAAGGTCCCCCTCTTCACACTGTGGTACTGATTTGAGGCAGGTCAGTGTCCCCATTTTCAAACAAATGAATTCAGTTTTTCGCTTGTGAGACAATGTTTCCCTTTGAGGTTAAATATCATCTCATTAAATGCTCTAGTGCCACTGTCGGCAAACTGTGGCTCTTTGGCCCCTTGAGTGCGGCTCTTCCACAAAATACCACGGCCTGGGCGAGTCTATTTTGAAGAAGTGGCTTTAGAAGGAGTTTAAGTTTAAAAATTTGGCTCTCAAAAGAAATTTTGATCGTTGTCTTGTTGATATTTGGCTCTGTTGACTAATGAGTTTGCCGACCACTGCCCTAGTGGGAATCTTTGAGGAGTGAGGGAGTTGGTAAGCCAGATGGGGCATGAACCAGGCTGTGCCAGGTGACCACTGCCAACACGGGGGCCCAGGGTTGCTGGCAGCGGTGGGGCCAGATATCGAGTCATGCGAGCTTAGGCCTGGATGGTGCCTGGGCCCCAGACCCAGTCGCTCAACGCCCCTCGAACTGTCATCACCAGTAGCGTGGCCTGGTCTGGCTATTTGCCACCTGCTCAGCTCCAAGGAGCAGGGTTACCAGAAGCGTGACCTTCAGACCAACAAAATCTAGATCTTCCAGGGAGAAGACTTCTCCAGAATAGTCTGAGCGGCAGTAGCTCTCAGCTCTAGCTGTGTGAGGTCCCCCAGGAGGCTTAAAACAGCTGATCAGTGAAATCAGAACCTCGGGGGTGATGAGGGTGTTAAAGCCATCCAGGGTGCTTGGGGGACAGGTAGACTAATGTGGCCCCAGGAGTCAGGGATGCTGCTAAGGCCTTTGGGAGGACTGGGAGTTGAAGGAGTGCCTGGCCTGAAAGAACCTTCGAGGCAGGGAGAGGCAGGGAGCGTGCATTTTGCCGTAAACCAGAGGCAAGGGCCAGGGAGCTCGGCCTTGGGGGCCAGACTAAGGATTAGGGGCCTTACCCAGGTCACAGGGAGCCACTGAAAGGGCATGAGCAGGGAAATGTGTGACCAGATTTCTGGTTTAAAAGATGACTGTGCGGCTGGGGGAGTATGGGGGAGGGGCAGGATGGATGTGTGGGAGGCTGCTGTCCAGGTGAGAGGCGGTGGCAGTTGGTGGAGGGGAAGAAGCAATGAGATTGAAAAGTACACGATTTGGTGATTGACTGCAGGAGGGAATGAGGGGAGGGGAGGAGGGACACCCAGGACCCTGAGGTGATGGCTGGTGGATGGGATGGCAGTCCCTGGGATGGGAGCCCTAGAGGAGGAGCAGGGAGGGAGGAGGGGCCTGTATTTGAATGTAAATGGCTTTGGGAACATCAAAGGAAAGGTTGAAGAAGCAGTTTCTGAACCTGTCTCCCAAAACAGGGGCCTAGCCCTGACTGGTGTGTCTCAGTGGATAGAGTGTCAGCCTTCGGACTCAAGGGTCCCAGGTTCGATTCCGGTCAAGGGCATGTACCTTAGTTGCGGGCGCATCCCCAGTAGAGAGTGTGCAAGAGGCAGCTAATCAGTGTTTTGCTCTCATTGATGTTTCTATCTCTCTATCCCTCTCCCTTCCTCTCTGTAAAACATCAATAAAATATATTTAAATAAAACAGAGGCCTAGGCCTGAGATACAAATCTGGGTATTGAGGGTATAGGCATCCATTCATTCACTCATTCATTTATTCAACGGATCTGACTGAATACTGGCTCTATGTGAGGTACCATTCTGGCCTCATGTGCTTGTGGGTTTTCAGTCTTAGGAAGTGAGAACAGTCGGCTGTAAGAGGCAGTGAGGGGAGGGCAGAACCTGTGGAGCTCCGCTGTTCCAGTTGGGAAGGGAGAATCCAGGAAGGAGGCTGAGAAGAAGGGCCTGGGAGTAGGAAGAAGCAGAGGAAAGGGGGGTGGCAGGAGGCAGTTGGGGGAAGATGTGGCCCCAAGAGAGTCTCCTGGGAGGCAAGGGGAGGGAGCATTAGGCCCTCGCTCGAGGTGGCTGTGGGGTGGGAGAGTGTCACTGCACTGTTGGCATTTGAGGTCGGTCCTTTGTGTCAGGGACTGTCCTGTGTAGTGTAGGATGTTGAGCAGCATCTCCGGTCTCCACCCACCAGCTGCCAGCAGCCCCGCGGCCCACCCAGTTGGGACAAATCAGAAATGGCTTCAAACATTTCCAGTGTCTCCTGGGAGCAGAATTGCCCTGAATGAGAACCAAGGTTAAAGAGGGACAGAAATGGATCCTTGTCCTCATTGGCCAAGGGAGGAAGATTTACACGGTTTTTCAGCACCTCAAGCTGGGCGGGCAGTTGGGGATTGAAGTAGAGGTTAGATGTGGTACAGGAGACCCCCCACCAGGAAAATGACAGCCTGTCCCCACATGAGTGACAGTTCGCTGTGTGTGGTTTTCCAAATTGCAGAGGTGCCAGCCCTCTGACGAGCGCTCCTTGCCTGGAAGACTTTCCGGAACCAGTGGAGACAGGCCTTTGGAAAGGCATTCAGAGCTGCTCTCCGCCCTAGAGAACGGGCTATAATGGGTTCTCCCAGCCGCTCAGCCTCACCGGCCCCACAGGGGCTGGGCAGCGGGAACTCGGGGGAGCGAGCAGCACCCCCAGACTGCACCAAGCTGCAGTGCGGCTAGATCTGCCACCGCCCACCTTCCCATTTACGACAGTGAGGCTTCGCTCGCTTTGCAGTGTCTCCCAGGCACCCGGGGCTGGTGAGAATCCTCATTTTGCAGGAGGGAAATGAGAGGAAGCCATGTACCCTTCCGGCTTGGTCGGAGCTGGGCTGCAGACCCCTGCACTCTGCTAACTCTGCAGCTGCCACTTTGCCCCTGCTGTGAGAGGGCCGAGTCCCGTATCCTGAGGGGCTTCTCCCTCCTGGTCCAGGACACTCAGTATAGCCAGCATGGTGATCGTTTGCCGTTCTGGTTCCTGCCCTTCAGGAACCATGCTGGGGCCTCCTGGGCAAGAGCCTGGTCTCCCTCCCCCCCTAATCCCTCCCCAACCCTTCACAGAGCCCCCGAGGCCTCCTAACCCTTGGCACTCGCACTGAGAACCAGGGCTGGGCTCCTCACACGTGTTGTCTCTCTCAGTCCTTTGCTTCAGTTGTCCAGCCTGCTGTTACTCCAAGCAGCACCAGCACCTGTCAGTCCGTGTTAAGGCCGACAGCCACCTGGCCCTTCTGGGCCACGCCAATTCTGTGAACCTGCTGCCTGTTAAGCCAGCGTGCCAGGTCGCAGCCGGCCAGCCCAGGTCACAGTCCAGGCCACCCAGGCTGGCTGTCGGACACACACCGCACAGCATCAGATTTGGAGGCAGCCTGGAAGGTGTGCTTTCCTCTTGGGCAGAGATTGCTGGGATGAGCCCTCGGGAGTGGCAGCCTGCCTGCAGGCTTCTCGTCTCGTGTCCTTATGTTCTGCTGAGGGCCCTAAGGAGGAGTGTAATCGTTATACATGCAGGCTGCTGAGATGAAGCCGTGGGCCTGGTAAGAAACAGTAAATGATCAAACCCGCCGGGTGTCACAGAAACTATAAGTTGCTCCTCTCAACCCCCAAGACCACTGGTTGGGAAAAAGGAAAGGTTCTGGCAAACCGTCTCTGTGGCCGCGTTAGCTCCAGGCCCAGGAGCGGCTGCATGTCTGGGACACAGGCATCTGGAGGCAGACATCTGGTGGGGGTCCTGGTGCTGAGGAAGAGGCCTGACTTCCCTGGGGACCCAGAGCGTTTCCTCTCCCCGACAGCTTTCCCAGGCTGCACCTCCGAGGGGGCTGGGAATGGGGCCCCGAACTCCCGCCAAGCCCCGGGGTGGGTAGGACATCCTCTCTGGCTCCAAATGGCCTTGTTTCTGGTGGACATAACAGTGTATTTGCCTGTTGAGTTTGGGGAAACCAGTGGCTCCAAAACCTCATCTCAGCCCAACTTTGAGGGAACAGCTCGCAGGACAGGGTTAGGGGGTGCTGAGAGGGGGCTGGTACCAGGCACCCCCAGCCCTGCCCACACTCACATCTACATCTTCCATAGGCATGCGGCCCAGGATCAGGAGGGAGCTTCTGGAGTGAAACTAACTTGGGTTCGAATCCCGGGTCCTCCAGTTTCTAATTGCGTGACCTGTTTCCAGAGCTGGTTTCTTTGCCTGTGAGACGAAGACAATGGTGCTGCCTGTGGTTTGCGGAGAGGGTTACATAAGACCGTGCGTGTCACAGCTCTCAGCACAGCTCCACTTAAAGGGGAGCTGTTGTTCCGCCTGGCGATGTGGCTCTGGCCTCCCACGGTGGGCCGTGGGGAGGGGAAACCGGACTGGAGAGGGTGAAAGAATTGAACCTTCTGTGCCAACAGCTGGCTCCGGCGCACCGGGCCTGCTGCCCCAGCACCCAGGCACCCATCCGCGGCCCAGCCCCGTTAAAACAACTCTGCCCCGGGTGGGTGTTCGTGTACATTTATTTCCCTCTTCCAGCCTCTTCCCACCCTCCATGCCAGTGCAGGCAGGACAAGCGCGGGCCTTGTTTTCCCATGAACTGGTCACTTATACTGAGTAGAAAAGGCGAGGAGGGAGAAAACGCAGCCTCTTTGATAAACTGTGATATGAACTCCAGCGTAGTCCAACAGCTGGGGTCCTTACAAGGCTTGCTGTGTGCTGGGAAGGGAGCGGGGTGAGGGCGCCCCACTCTGCCGGCCAGCACGGCCCTCTGGCCAGCTGTCCCCTGCCTTAATCAGCTGAGCCTCTTCCCCTCCTCTTCCTCCCGCCGCCTGGCCAGGGTTCTGGCCGGAGAATGCTTTCTTTTTAACCAGCGACTGCGCTGTGAACACGGAGGCTCCAACCCCAACCAGCCCAGTGGATGGTGGGTGAGGTCCCAAGCACCCTCCCCAGGGAAAGCGGGGCCTCTGAGAGGGGCGGGTGTTTAGAGAGCACGGGCTGAGGGCCCAAGTGAGGTGGGGGCCATCACAAGGCTTCTTCCGTGAGACCCGGGCCCCCCACTCCCTCCCCAGGGTTTACATAAGAGCCCTGTGTAGGGCCGGCCGTGGAGTAGGGAATTGATTGGCCGCTGAGGTGGGTGGTGGGGCAGGGGAGCCAAGGCCTAGGAAGCGGCTGGAAACTGGACTTGTTTTTAATTGCAGGGACTGGGGGAGGGCCTCCAGAGAAGAAGCTCTTTCATGCTGTGATTGGGAAATTCCACTTTGCTATCCTTGTGCGCTCCGCCTGGGAGACAAGCCCTTGGCCGGGGCCAAATGGCCTCTGTGGCCGGGGCAGCCCGCTCCGCTGATCTGCCTGACTCTCCTCGCCCTCTGTAGCCTCCGTGTGCCTTTATAGGTGCCACCTTAGTTGCCCCCGGGGCATTGGCCAGGCCCATGTGCCGATGCTAATAGAGGATGAGTCAGAGTAAAGTGGCATCAGAAAGGCATGCTTTGCCTCCGGGCCTGGCCTGCAGCAGAGGGCTCCTAAGAGCTCCCACTTGGACCTCTTCCCCTTAGAACTCAGAACTGAAATAAGCTGCTGCGACAGATATGCTGCAGCCTGAGTCTGTCTGCTGGCAGCGGCTGTGGCCCACCTGCCCAGCAAGAGGTGGGCTGACCTGTGATCAGTTTGTGGCTGTGTAGTTGGCCCCAGCTGCGGGGAGGAGGCGGGCATTGCACAGTCTGGAGTTCTCCCACGTGTGGCCTGCGTCCCTCTCAGGAGCTCCTCACAGGTCTGGCCTGTGGGAAGCCAATCGGCCCCGCTCCTTGTGTGACTCTTCGGGAACTTTCCACTGTCATCCCTGGCCCTGGGGCCTGGGCTGGGGTGCTTTCGTGGAGATGCAGGACATTCCAAGGGAGTGTGTGGCAAAGCCATTCTGTTCGGTATGTGTGTTTTTAATCCCTACCCAAGGCTATTTTCCATGAATTTTTAGAGAGGGTGGAAGAGAGAGGGAAAGACAGAGAGAAATAATGATGTGAAGCACATGGATTGGTTGCCTCGTGCACGAGCCCTGACCAGATACTGAATCAAACCCGGGACCCTTCAGTCCACAGGCTGATACTCTATCCTCTGCGCCAAACCTGCTCCAGCGCAGAGGCTGCCTTGTACAACCAGCTCTTGGCTCTGACCGAACTGGGGACGGCGCTGAGGGAATGAAAGGCAGGCACGATCTGACACGCCGGAGAAAGACTTGTCTCGAAGACAGAAAGGTGTCCTTTGAAGGGCAGAATTCAGGGGGCCCTCCTCACTCTGTTTCCCCTGTCCCCAATGTGTGGCGAAGTGCCCGCTTCCAGCACCTCACACCTGTGACCCAGGGGTGACAGGGAAGGCTAGGGACAAGCCAGTGACTTTGCTCTGCCTCCTCCAAGCAGACCCCACTGTTCCTCTAGAGCCACTGTCCTGCACACTGGCCCTCCCTATGGAAGCGATGTTTCCTTCTGGAATGGGAGCATGTGTTGAGCCTTGCGAGGCCAGGGTGGGGGGAGTGCTAGCCAGAGGGAGCCCTGCACACTGTGCTCTGGGAGTCTGGGAGCTTCAGAGGGAAGTGTCCCCACGTTCCAAGGGTCCTCCTGGATCCCTGTGATGGGAGAGGTGGAAGGAGACAAAGAGCCCACTCGCTCTGAGCTGGGCTTGTGGGAGGTGAGAGGTCACAGGTGAACTAGGCTGGAGAGGCATGTGACCCAAGCAGCCCTCCTCCCACGGAGCCAGCCCTTCGCCCCAGCATCCTTAAGCCCCTGGTGGGGTGAGGCCTCAGGCCATTCTATGCCCACCGCCTGGCATCCTTTTGGGCTCCTCATCACATAGGTGCCGGGACCTGTTGGGCCCTTGGATTAAAAGGTATCAGCTTGCCCTAGGCCTAGCTGGTTTGGTTCAGAGGTTGAACATTGGCCTGCGGACTGAAAGGCCATGGGTTTAATTCCAGTCAAGGACATGTTCCTTGGTTTCAGGCTCCTGATCGGAGTGTGTACGGGAAGCAACCAATCGATGTGTCTCTCTCACATTGATGTTTCTCTCTTCTCTGTCTCTCCCCCTCCCTTCCACTCTCTCCAAAATTCAGTGGGAAAATATCTCAGGTGAAGATTAACAACAACAAAAGCATCAGCTCCCCAACCCATGGCTCAGGCAGCCAGCAGGACCTGGGGAGTGGTTGTCAGGAGCTGTTGCCAGGGGCTAAGAACTGATAATTAATTTCAGTTCTTTGAGGGGTCACGTTTCTGGGTAGACTCTACAGTCCTCTGGATTTGTCTGCATTTTATCTAAGGATGCCAGGGATCGAGCCATTTTGATCTTGGTGAGTTAGCTTGGTTACTTAGCAGTAGTGATGGGTGTTGTATTGTCGCATCGTTACAGCCGGTAGGTTTGGAATCAGCCCCTAGACGTCATTTCCATCCTCCTGCCTCTTTGGGGTAGGGTGGATCTGAGCCAGGACAGGCCACAAGGGTGTCCTTAGTTTTCACCGTGCTTTAAACTCCTCTGCAGCAGCCGTTACAGAGTCTCCTGTTCATTCACTGTAGATGCTCTCATCCTGGTCCACCTCAGCTTCGGTGTCCTCAGGCGGCCTGAGGGCCCTGTGTTCTCCCACAAGTGGTTTCTTTTAGCAGGTGGCGCGCACACACACACACACACACGCCCTGCCTTCAGGAAAACTCACGGGTTCTGTCACATGAAGGTTATGAAGGGCGTCTGGCCCAGCTGCCCCTTCCACACAGGAGAGCTCCCAGCTCAGCGCAAATGGTTGTGCCCGGGTGCCTGGGGGGACCCTGGCCTGGACACCCTGCACCACTGGAAGTCTCTCGGGGTCTGAAATGGGTGATGGGACTTTCGTTAAAGGTTTGCAGCTTCAGCTCCAGGAGAGCTTGGTTTCATTCCCCTGCGGTGCCAGAGCATCTGCGCCCACTCCCTCACGCCAGGGGGGAGCTGCGTCACCATCCAGAGACCCAGATCAGGATCCTGCTTGTCTCCCAGACTGTGGTGGTGGAAACCATTTGGGAAAACTGCCCAGTTTCCAGTCTGGACTTTGCTTTCCTCTGCCCTCATTGGGAAGAGGCTGGGCTCTCTCCTGGAATCTCCATTTCACCCAGCATCGTTCACTGCAGGAAATCCCCACATACCGTGCTCGTGTGACCTCCTCTCCCTCCTCCTCCCTCCTCCTTCTCCTCCTCCTTCTCCTCCTCTGTCTTCCTTCCCCCTCCTTCTCTCCCTTTCTTCCTCCTTCCCCTCTCTTTTCTTCCGCCTCCTCCTCCTTTACTTCCCTCCTCCTTTTCCTCTTCATCCACTTCCTCCTGCTGCTCTACCTCCTCCTCCTCTATCTCATCCTGCTAGCTGCCCCCTCTCAGGCAGAAGGGAAAGGCTGAGGAAATCTGTGTCCTTCCCCATCTTCCTTCTAGGCCCCCGGCCCTCCAGGCTGCTGTGGTCCATTAGCCCGGCCTCCTTCCGGTCTGAAATTAAATGACTCAATCTCGTTGGAACTGCCTGGCACTTGGACAGTGAATGCCTTTCTTGGTCTAAATCTCCTGTTTGACTCTTGCTCAAGAGGACATGTCTCACCCCCTCCTTCCTCCCAGATTATTTGTTTCTTCCTCTGGTTTTATCAGTCCCTCACAGCAACCCATGTTGGCCCGTCTCTGAAGCTGAGCTGAGATAGACTTCAAGTGCACTCCAGTCTCTCGTTTCCCCTAGTCCTCCACCGGGCGTCCCCTCCCACTCTTTCCTTCTGGAAGCTGCTTTCCTAAGCCCTAAGTTGTGCATCTCTTTCTCCACTCCTTCAGAAAGGGCGCCCATGCCCCGCCCCCAGCATGTGCTGCAGTCTGTGTCCCAGCTGCAGCCATCACACATGACCAGTTTCCCCGAGCTGGAGCCTCCTTGTTGCTCCCCTAGAGAATGTCTTCTTCAGCCTGACCGTGTCTCCATTACACCCTCAGCCTCGTCAGCATTAAAACTGTGGCCCTGGATGGGCCCGCTCTGCCCCTCCCTGCCGCCTGCTCATCCGGCCCTTCCCCATGGAAGGAAAACTGTCGGCAGACAGGACACCTAGCCCTCTGTGTGCTTCAGAAAACAGTCTCAGAAGCTCTGCTGTGTCCTCAGACATTTCAGCTTGTTCTCTGCTCAGCTTTGCCATCTCTCTGGTAAAGCCCTCTCTTTCTTAACCACAGGACACTTTCTGCTTCAGTGCCCCAGATCTGTCTTCTTCCCTCTTCCTGATCAGCGCCAGGCAACAGCCTTGCTTCCCTCCCTGCCTCAATGACAGTGATGCTTTGTTAATGTAAATTTTCACTAAAGAGCGTACTATTTGAAAGTGTACAAACCAGTCAGTACATGCACTGCAGCTCAGTAGCCATTCAGTGGCTACTTAGTTTTTGCCAATTGGTTACATCCGTGTAAGAAGCACTCAAGTCAAGAAGATGCTCAGTGGTTAGAACATGGGCCCGAGCACCAAACGGTCGCTGGTTCTATTCCCAGTCAAGGACATGTACCTGGGCCACAGATTCCTCTCCACCACGATTAGGGCGTGTGCAGGAAGCAACCAATCCATGTGTCTCTCTCACACTGATGTTTCTCTCCCTTCCCCTCCTCCTCCCTCCCTCCCTCTCCCTCTCTGCCTTCCTACCTCCCTTCCACTCTCTCTAAAAATCAGTGGGAAAAATATCCCTGGGTGAGGGTTAACAACAACAACAAAAGAAGTGGAGCACCCAGAGGGTCCCTTCCATGTCTCCTCCCAGTTACTGCCCTGCCCTCGTCCCCAAAGGAACCACTGTCCTGACGACCAGGTTCATTTTACCTGGTTTTGAACTTTATATAAACGGAAGCATCCAGTTTCCACCCTCTTACAAAGTCTGGCTTCTCTCCCCACCCCCCTTATGTTTGTGAGACTCATTTGTGTTACATGTGACAGTGGTTCACATTTCTGTAGAGGGTGCCACTTATGAAAACACCATGACTCATTTAGCCATTTGCTATCAATGGGCATTTGGGTTGCTTCAGTTCGGCACTGTTTGAATGTCTTCTGGTGAACATATACATACATTTCTCTTAGATGTAGACCTCGGAATTGCTGAGTCAGAGCCCATCCTTACGTTTAGCTTTAGTTGCTGCACCCATTTCCACTCCCGTGGGAGTGTGAGTCCCGTGGCTCACACCCTCACCAGCCCTCGGTGTCCGCAGGCTTGGACTTTGGCCGCTCTGTCAGGGCTGGTATCACCTGGTGGTTTATGTTTGTGTTTCCCCGAAGACCAAGGACGCTGCAGAACTAACTCCTCGTAGCTGGTTGGCCTTTGGGATATGCTCTTGTGATAAGCCGGTGCAGGGCATTTCCCGCTGGGCTTTCATTGTTTTTCTCTCCGGTTTGTGGAGGCTCTGTATTCTGGATCGGAGTCTCTCTCAGATGCATATACTGTAATTATCTCCTCCTCGTCTTGAGTGCTCCCTACATGGTGCATTTTGATGACTAGGAGTTCTTTATTTTTAACGAGCCCAGGTGACCAGTTTTTCCGTACAGCTAGCGTTTTTTGTTTTGTGGTGCTTTTCCAGGGATTAGAAGGAGCTCATGAGAGCTAACCATAAACCTGCCTGATTCTGGTTGGTATTTGTGAAGCATCCCGTGAGCTGACACTGAGTGTAATCCGCCTAAACCCAGCGTCATTACTCTCAACTCCGGATAGGGTCTTGGAGGTCACCTAGTTCAGACTACTCATGCTTTGTCAAAACAAAGGCTCCTAGCTACCCTCCCCCCCAGCGACTGAATCCCGGGGTGCTGGAGCCGGGAACCAGTAATCTAACTGTGTTGGTCAGCACTCTTGTGTGGCAGGAGGCAGGGACCCAAGTCAAAGTCACCAAAATCAACAAGGGCCTTCACTGGCCTGTGCAGCCAAACCAAGGCCAAGGGCAGCAAGGCCCAGGGACTCGGGGTTTCTCTGTGGCGCCGTCGCTCTTCTTGACCCTTGTTTGCGGTCAGCCCTGTTGTTTTGGTTTCTTCAAGTGGCAGAGACATGGCCCCCGCCTCACGTGGCCATCACGCCTCTGCAGGTGATGCTCTGATTGGCTGACACAGAGTCGCAGCAGTGAAGCCCACGCGGAGTGGGGAGCAGCGGCTCTCTGAGCACGGGGCGCTGTCTCGGGAGAAAGGGGAAGAGATGCTGAGCCATGGGCCGCAGGGGCCCACCATGCGCTGCCTTCCTGAGCAGTGCTCTTGTGTGGTCGTCACGATCCACGCATCCTCGGGAGGTTAAGGGACTGGCAGACGTGTGCTTGGCAGGGCCTGAGCCTGATAAATGCATGCGTACCAGTAGCGGCTGTGATGCCATTATGATGAGTAGCATCCAGCCTCTCCCCGTGTCAAGAGAGGGGAGGCCCTGGGGGCGGGTGGGTCCGTGGTCTCAGCTGGGCCTGCCCCCTTCTCTCCGTCCCAGCCTCCTCCCTCTGAGGCAGCCTCAGGCTGGGCTCCTGAGAAGCGGATCCGGGCTTGACTGCACTTTCCCTTGTTTTCTAGAGATTGGTAAGAAAGAGAGCCGCAGAGCAAGCTAAGACTTGACCCCAGGTGTTTTCCCTTCCTCTACCTAGCCCTGCTCAGAGCTGCCCAGTCAGGACTCTTGATGGCATGTGACCAAAACACACTTCTCACCCACCCTCATGTGGAAAAAAATAAAGGTAGTGTTCAATCAGGGGCAAGGACGGCTCTTTAAAAACTAAAAGTATATAAGAGAGCCCTCAGGACCAGACAGGTCTGCCCGCTCCCCTCCTCCCCCTCCACAGCTAGCTCTTCCTCCTGTGCAGCCCATCCTGGGCAGGCCGTCCACCCACCCAGTGACGGACACTAGCAGCTCGCGCCCACTCCTGTGATGCAGCACCCCAGCCTCAGCAGCAGGCCCAGCTGGGGTCCAGTGGACCCGTCACTGGCCAGAGAGCACCGTCCCCTGATGGTCCAGGACAGGTCGTGTGCCCACCCTCCGATACAGCAGGAGGAGCAGCTGTTCGTGGGAAAACACCGTCCTGGAACCAGGATCCCAAGCCATGAACATGGGGAGGAAGACCGAGCCAGTGTCCACTTAATGGTCTCTGTTCAAGGGCCACTGTGGCGGTGGCCACACCCCTCTCCAGCAGCCAAATCCTCCATCCCTCCATGAAGGCGGGGCGGTGTGTGTGAGCCTCGTCCTTCCCAGAGACCGCCATGAGGGTGGGCATCCCTACATGGCGGGCATCCCTCCCTTATGGGAACATGGCTACATAGCACCTTGCCGGATGCCAGAGACTAGGGTTGCCTGCTGTGTGGTCAGCTGTGGAGCTGGGAGTTAGACACGGCTGCTCAGAGCCCGGGCAGTGATTGGAGGCCAGGAGAGTCTCCGTCTGGAATTTAGGCTCAGTTCCGAGCGGGCAGAGGGGCCTTAAGAGTCAGCCGAGTTCTGTCCCACGAGGAGGACACCAAGGCTCTGCTCTCTCCGGAACCGTTTACCACGCGCCGCCTGTGTGCGAGGCAGTCCCCGGCGGGGCCGCCGTCCGCAGACAGCCCTTGCTGAGACGGGAGCGTTCCAGAGCAAAGAGTCGGTCCCCCCCACAGGGTCCTCCCGTGCCTCTTCCTGGAGCAGGCGGCGAGCCAGGCCCCACGCCAGCCCTGGGCACACACAGGACCGAAAGCCAGTTCCTTCCTTCACCAAGGTGGCAGTCGAGTGACACAGGCAGGCAGTGACCAGTGAGTAAGACATGTGCGTCCCGGTGCTGTGATTTGTGCTCTGGAGGAAATGGGGGAGGGGGTCAGGCTCAGCCTGGGGAAGGTGGGGGCCCACGGCCTCGGCGGTGACCCAGATCCCGTGTTTCTCGGAGCAGAGACGTGCCCTAGTTTCCCTCTCCTCAGGCTCAGCGGAAGCCACGCCAAGAACTGGCTTTTACAGGCTGCCCGAAATGTGGTTCGGAGCCAGAAAAATCCATAGAGCCAGTGCATTTGTGACCTTGTTGAAAATGCTTACTGAGGCAAATCAAGGGGGTGGGGTTGTGATTTTTCTTCCTTTTGAAATTAGTGTTTTTACTAATGTGGCCCTCCTCGCCCCATCCCCTCCCTCTTTCCCTTCCCTTCCCGGCCACCCAACTCCTCCAGCCCCATAGTGCTCCTCTTCTCCACTTGCCCACTCCCCTCCCCCACCCCCTCTGCACCCGCCAGGCATCGGGATGAAAAATACCAGTGGGTAAAAATAAGGAGCCTGGGTACAGCCCTGGAAATGAGGCCACAGCTGTCGGGCCAGGGAGTCAGGGTCTCCCAGGAGGAGCCGCCGGGAGCAAGGGCTCGGCCCTCCCCGGTGAGGGCGGCTAAGAGTCCGGAAGGGGCGGCTGCTGTCTGGCCGGGGGAGGGCCAGGAAGTGCCATTTGTCCTTGAGCAGACCCGTCCTGTGCCCACCGGCAGGGACACCGCAGTGGGCAGAGCTGGCCCCTGCCCTCCCAGGGAGAGTCACAAGGCAGGGATATGGAAGCGTGATGCTGCTCTGGGAGCAGATGGGATGGGGGAGGGGCCCAGCCCGATGGAGAGGTCCAGCACAGCTCTGGAAAGAGCCTGTTTAAGCCGAGCCTGAAAGATGAGTAGGAGCAAGCTGGGGTGGGGTGGGGTGGGGTGGGGTGGGGAGAACAGGTGTTTCTGACTCATGAACAGTCTGCTCAGAAGCCCGTAGGCCAGCCCCAGGGCGCTGGGGCCAGGTCCCTGGCCGCCTCGCAAGCAGCCCTGAGGAACCCAGTGACCCACTGACGGGCCTGAACAGGTTCAAAAACCAACTCCACCTGCTGCGGCCGCGCCGTCGGGCGGAACTGCTCGCATGGGCCACCTTGCACTGAACTCCCACCTCCCGGGGCAAGAGGGACCTGGGCGTCTGTGCAGTCCTCACCTGGTGGCGGAGGGGGGGCGGGCAGAGAGGCATGTTCAGTGCTGCCGTCCTCCCAGCACTTCTAAGGACAGACGGAAGGGGGCCCAGGGCTCCCAGGGTGGTGGGGTAGGGGTCTCACTTATTTGCTGTGCCAGCTGCGCCTTTGGCTGCTCCCTGCTCTTAACCTAAAACACCAAAGGCTGGTGAAGAAGTGGCTTGGGAAGCTTGCTGGACAGGAGTCTGGCTGCTGCGTCGTTCCAGAAGTTTCAGTGCTGCTGGAACCTCAGTGTGAGCAGATAAGCTGGACTACGTTTAAAACCTCCTCAACCCCAGACATCCCTGTCCTGACGGTGTGGCTTTCTAGGGGCACTGCGTTTAGCCGGCTCATCCCCGGTGCCGAGAATCCAGCTGATGCTTATCAGTTCATTGCTCCAGGGAAGTCAGCCTCTGCCTCCTCCCGTGTGCTGAGCCCTGGCTCCTTACAGACCTCAGCCCCTTTCCTGGAGGAGACCCGCCCCCCTTCCTCCATCCCAGCCCCTCCCCCAACCCCGGCGCCCACCTCTGCCCGCCCCTGGCCCCACAGTTGGCAGTTCCTGGAGTTACCTCACTTCCTTCTTGCACTTGAAGCCTGAGCGGCCGCCCCCACTCCAGTTCCTCCAGCGTCTCCCGGCCCCCCATTATCAGGATAATTGGTTTCTCAGATCTTCAGCTGTGCACCCCATCTGTGAGGATTTCCCGGTCCCCTGACCCTCCGCAGGAAGACGTGCGATCCTACTGCCTGAGGTGCCCTGAGGGAGGGGCCAGGAGCCGAGGCTGTGCTTCGTTTCCCCGCCCCTCCAGTCCCTCTGCTCCTGC